>NW_019014507.1:261701-355627 GCF_000150535.2 Carica papaya
TAAATGTTATGGTTCACGTGTAGCGGGGACCCCTATGGATCCCCATGGATACTAATAGGCTAGTAAAAGAGGAAATCTGTTTCTCTGATGATTGAAATGTAAAGGTATGATATGTGTTATGTTATAAAGTGTATATGATTTCATGATATTATAAGGTCATTATTTTCATATGTTGTTTTCATAGATCTCACCGAGGTAAGGGACAGTAAAGGCTTTTATGTTAATAAACGAGTTCGTTATAAATTATGCTCCATTGGTCATTTTTGTTTTCTACCCACCTTTACTTCCGTGGCAGTGAGATAGTGTGATGTCTTTACTGGGCTGGTGTAGCTCATCCCTTATTTAACCATTTCAGATGAGGAAGACGTTGTTCCTGAGCCCATCCCGCAGGAAGACGGCGAAGGGGATGCCTAAAGACTTCATTGTTATATTTATAGTTTTTATTTCGAGTATCTCTTTTAGTTAGTTTGTTCCTTCATATTTTGAGTACGTTTTGGTTATTGTGTAAGGGATGTTAATCAAAATTTTTATTACGCTTCCGCAAATGAGATTTTTAATACATATATTTCATTTAAATTTCCAGGGCCGTTGCAATCACAGTCGAACACAATGGATGAGGGGACATCATGGAGTCGAACAATTTCATTGACGTACAGGTGGGCTAATATGCTGGTGGAATCTGTGGTTCTGATGGGTAAGAAGTGAACGGTCTTGATCAACCTGTCAACAATGACCTGTATGGCATTGCAAATAGAACAAGTTCTGGGCATGCCGGTGACAAAGTCCATGGTTACATGCTCCCACTTCCATTCTAGAATAGGGAGGCCTTATAACAAACCACCAAGTCTCTAGTATTTTACCTTAACCCCTTGCCAAGTAAGGCATCGAGACATAGTCGACAATGTCCTTCATTCTAGACCACTAATATTGACGCTTCAGGTCCTGGTACATCTTGGTACTCCCAGGATGTATAGATAGTTTGAAGGCATAGGCAGCCTTGAGAACGTCCATCCTAACAGTGACAAGGACAGAAATACGGTCCCGACATATGCACAATCCATCATCTGTGAGCCTGAAATAAAAAAACTCATCAAAAGTAAGCTTACTTAAATTTTTATTGATTTTTTGATCTGTGGACTGAGTTTTCTAAATCTTCATGAAAAGATCAAGCATTTTCTTAGATTATCTTTAAGAGGTTATGTTATCTAATTAATGAAATGTATGAATTGTTACTAAAAAATCTAAATCCTAAATTTTAATTCTATATTTTAAAAGTAATATTTTTCTAAAAAGTAAGATACCTTTTATCCATTACAAGTAGATTTATAAAACCAACCATAAGGAATGACTATATAGCAAAATCAACCATTAGCATGATCTAAAATACATGAGACCTTGGAGTATAAAACAATAGTAAAAAAATGCATAAATAACAATAACATAGTCTAAACACTACAATACACATCTAAGACAACTTCCTATATGTGTATGTGTGATGATATACCTCTTAAAGGAAGTTTAATAACAATATTAAACGGTCATTTGAGACACCTAATTGTCTAAACTAGTTGACATAGAATTGATTAACTTTAGTTGTGCGTGAATTTCATATTGTATGTATGGAAGCTCCAAGGATCATGCCTATATGAGTTAATGGATATCTTTTAGATTTTTAAAATTGGAACAAGCATTCCTTTGGCTATGTGAGCACTAAAAAGAAAAAAAAAACAACTAAAAGCACGCATATCACCCACACCCACCAAAGATCTCTAAGCTTTTACCAATATCCTCTCAAATCCATTCGTTCTTCTCTTCTACCTAGCGTTATTGCTCCCTCTCACTCATTCACAAAAACTTAAAAATAGTGCATATCCGTTAGAGCTTTATAACTCTATAAATTCCTATTCACTTTTCCTATAATCACCTCATCCCATACCACAACGACTAGTCTGCTTGTTTTCCCACTATCACCAACATCACCATCTCAACACAACCTCCCATACATCTTTCCTATTACACATCTTAGGTATCACATAGAATTTTGTTAATAATATATGAAGCTACCTATTAGCTAAAAACTCATTATTGATATATGAAGCAACCTATAATTTAATCATTTTTATGAATTATTTAAAGGTTGGAATCAGTAATGCATAATGAATTGTTTCCTTCTAATTGTTTTTTGGACATGGTTGCGCCTTTTTCTTTTTCTTCTCAATCTACATTGTGGTGATCAGATATATTGTTTAATGGTATTTTTTTGTGTTTAAAATGGTTAATTACTATTGTTAAATTATATTTCATTTTTTTAAAAAAAATTTATCTGAAAGACTAATATAGAGTGTCAAGGAGAAGGCATATATATTAGTACCAGTCTAGTATCATTCTTTTATTGAAAGAGAGATAACACTTTTATATTTTTACTGCATTAAATTGGCAGGAAATATATTTTTGATTTCTTTAAGAATTTTGCGGCTATTATAAAAATCAATACAAAAGTTTTCATGTATATTACTTTTATTATACCATTTTAAAATTGGATCAAACTAAACTTTCCTTAACAATATGATTGGTATTTCTCCTATTCATGAGAGATTTTAGATTCAAATTGTGCTTTTTTGTAGATTATTTTTAAGAGGTTGTGTCATCTAATTAATAAAATGTATGAATTATGACTAAAAAATCTAAATCCTAACTTTCAATTCTATATTTTAAAAGTAATATTTTTATGAAAAATAATATACCGTTTATCCATAAAAAGTATATTTATAAAACCAACCATAACGAATGCTTATATAGCAAAATCAACCACTTGCATCATCTAAAATACATGAGATCTTGGAGCATAAAATAATAGCAAAAAAAGGCATAAATAAAGACAACATAGTCTAAACAATGCATTACACATCTAAAACAACTTCCTATATGTGTATGTGTGATGATGTTTAAGAACAATATGAAAGGGTTTTTCGAGACACCTACCTGTCTAAACTAGTAGACATAGAATTGATTAACTTTGGTCATGCGTGAATTTCATATTGTATGTATAGAAGCTCCAAGGATCATGCCTATATGAGTTAATGAATACCTAATAGATTCTGAGGATTGGAACAAGCGTTCCTCTGGCTATATGTGCACTAAAAAGAAAAAAGAAACAGCAAAAAGAACACATATCACCGACACCAACCAAAGATCTCCAAGCTTTTACCAATATCCTCTTAAACCCATTCGTTCCTCTCTTCCACCCAGCTTTGTTGCTCGCTCTCACTCATTCACAGACACTTGAAGATAGTGCATATATGCTAGACCTTTACAACTTTGTAAATTCCTATTCACTTTTCCAATTAACACCTCACCCCACACCACAACGACTAGTCAGCTTGTTTTCTTGCTATCGCCAACATCACCATCTCAACACAACCTCCCATAAATCTTTCCTATTACACCTCTTAGAATTTGGTTAATAATAGATGAAGCTACCTATTAGCTAAAAACTCATTAGTGATATATGAAGCTAACTATAATTTAATCATTTTTATGAAAATGCTTGAAATTTTATTAACTAGAACTAGCAAATATAATCCAATAATACAACAATTTATTGAGCATAATATACTATTGTCAACAATATAAATTCTTATCTCATGTATTATTCGAGAATGTTTAGTGCATTTATGGTGTAAATGTATATTTAATTGTCATTTAATTTTTTCTCTGTAAAACTATATACATAATATGCCTCTAAATAGCGGTATCTCAATAATAAAATACAATTTTCTATTCTCACAAGATAGCATAGTATTAGAGTTATTAATATATCTAGAAGAATTTAGATAACTAATATATGAATAAATTGTGTTTTTCTAAAAGAATCATGAGTAGGGGTGAGTTTTATAGAAAATAAATAATGATAGATGATTGCAAAAAACATTCTGGAGCAAGATGACATGGGAAACATGGTTGGATCGATTCATGAAAAGGATGAAGGAGAAGTTTTATCAAAATATGGCTCTGATAGCCATAACTATATTAAAAATATAAATTGCACAATATTTATTACTTATGTGTATGATTCATCCTTTTAACCTAAGTAGACTTAAAACTTAAAAGATATATTAGAATATAAATAATTACTTGAGTTATTTCCTATTAGTTTAAACTTTTAAGATAAAGCTTTCATTTATAATTTAATGATTGTATTTTTTTAGTAGTCATTTTAATCCTCGTATGAATAGGGGCTTGTGTGGTCTCAAAATTTATGCTTTGAGGAGGCTAATTCATAGGTAGGTCTGAGTTGATGTATATAACTGATTCTAGTAGCATCATTGGTAGTTTCTCCATGTTGATAGTCTTTTGTGCTCTTAATTTATTGTCGGGCTTTTCCAGCTTCATGATTAGCTTGACTACCAACTATATATATGATGCATATGAGCCCTTTTGCTTCTTCACAGTGGCAAGATAGGGTTGTTATGCAATTTTTTATAGTGTCTTTAATTCTGCATGACTTCAATTAATCCTCAGGTGTGACCTTCTCTTTTTTGTAACTATGTTTTAACTATTTTGCTGGCTTGTTATGTGACCTTTAAGCTATGAATTTTTTCTCAATAAAGTTCTCTTTTTATACTCTTTTTTGAAAAAAATATTTATTCTTCTTGGCATGAGATGATGGTGCCATTCACGGATTAGAACAACTAGAATAATAGATTGATATGGTGTAGTGTGTTTAATTAACCTTAGGAATTGAGTATTATGATATTTAATTTTGAATTTTTTGGGGTGCTATTGGAGATGTACTTTAAACAAGCAATTAAATTCCACCATAGAGATATGTTATTAATTTCTTAGTTTTCATAGTCATCATCTAAATAATTGTAGTCATCATAATAGTTGTAGCTGTCATCGTCACAGTCACAGTCGTTGGGTCACATACATGTATGTACTTAGATTGCTTTATGTTATGATTTTCTTTGAATTAATCTTTACCTCAATATTTTATATTTCCTATGCTAGTACTACTCTTCATTCTTTAATTTGTTTCTTTCCCCGACTTGATGTGGCTTTATTACTATTTGTTAAAATATATGTATGCTCAATATAATTTTATGCTATCAAAATGCTCTTTTCTCTTCTTTTTTTTTTTATACACAATTAAGAGAGGACAAAAGCATATTGATTGCACTATATGTAGAAATTCAGTTTACTTAGGAGGAAGATTAAGCTAGCTAGATACTTAAATTTGTTTAGATTTCAAATAAGATTTTTGTACAGAATTTAATAAATACGGATGTGCTCTTCAGATCATAGAATTAAAATTTGGGATAATGGCATTAAGGAATAATATTTTTTCCAAAGAAAATTCCATATAATTCAAATATCTAAAACAATTAATATTTTGATTAATCTGAAATTTAAATATAATTCTAAAAATTTTATTTTAGTCAAAACATGCATTATTTAAATAACTTAAATATTTTGGAGATTCTCTAACAATCATAAAAAAAATTTTACAATGCAATTATTATGTTCAAAATATGAAAAAAAAACTAAAATAAATAATTTTTGAACTCAACAATCTGTGAATAATTAACTAATACTTTATGCAAAAAGAAATGTACAATATATACATATACACATTTAAATATATACAATCACATAGAATAATAAATACAGAAAAATATTTTTGACGGCTAATTTCAAACACTTTCAGCAATTAGTATTTTGAATTTCTTTTACACATATAAATACTCAAAAATCAATGTTGTAAAGTCTCTTGCTATTAAAAAAATGTTACTGATATAAAACAAGATCATATTTAACTCCAGTGACATAAATTACTACTTCAAAAAAATTTTAATATTATAGTATATTACTATAGTATCTGTAGTACGATATTGCAATTGATTCTTAAAGATAATGACCAGTATTTAACCTTTATTAGTGGGATCACTTATTCAAAACCAATTTATACTTTTGCGATAATAGTTTTAAAAATTCATAAGACACAAGATAAGCACTTTTTAAAAATGAAGATAGATGTAATAATACAATGAAACCACTTATACACTACTGTCAAAGTGTATAACACCAACATCCATGTGAAAAGTCTAGTATTCAAATTTTAATTATTCATATGGTTATTTTATAATTAATTTTAACATATGATAGAGTTATTAAAATTTATTTTTATTAATTTTTAAGTACAATAAATTATATATTTATTTTTGTGTTACATAAGAGTCGAATCTTCAATTCTTATTTTTGTAGAGGTAGAGAAGTACCACTTGATTTAAAAGTCAAGTATTATCATGCCATAATGATATTTAACTTTTGGAGGATTGATTTCTATTAAGACAGTTGGTAATGAAGTAAAAATACTAGAATTGGAACTATTGGGCCTTTGGCCAGATCATTAAGGGCTGGTATTAGTTCCCATTAATGAAGAACATGTCTACTCACAATTTTATGTAAAAAGTTAACAAATCAGCCAAATTATCACCTATATATTATTTTATATAATTTGTTAACTTCTAATATCAATCATTTTCTATTAAAAATATATTGAATGTATTTATTTATTTATTTGTGAATATGTCAATTTAGTGATATATAGAAGTACTTAAGTTCAGTTACTTTTTTAAAAATAAAATTTGCAGCCTGTTTTATGTATGGATTATAGAATTACCTATATTGATATTTAATTGTAACATTTCATTTTCTCACATAATTATTTACATTAATATTTAATTTTAATTGTAGTAATATTTTTAATTAAATAGCTAGCATAATTTTTAATTTAAAAAAATTCAATTACACAATTAACACAAGTACAACATATTAATAAAGTGCCATCGTTACTAAATAAAGGGAAGTAAATATGGTTAGTTATATTTGATGATTCACTCTTTTATCATTGTAAGTATATATATATAATCTCTCTAAATAAGACACACACAACGAAGTTATAATATTTAAGAATACAAAAAGAAATAAAAAGATAAAAAAATCATAACACAATACATCCTTTATAGATAAGCCAAGTTCATAGTTAATAAGTGAAATACAAAGTAAACCTTTATACCTAATGCCACCTACATACCATTTTATATGAATGCTTGTAATTTTATAAATTTAATAGAAAATTAAAAATGTATAAGTTTTTATATGATCTGTTATCTCTTTATATAAAAGCTAACATTAATGAGGAACATGTATATCTAACAAATCATTAAGTAACATTTTGGCATTCCACTCGCTGTTGTAGAATGCACCAAATCTTACCTTAAATGGTATATTCTACTATACTATAACGCTCCATTCCCCATTCCTTACTAATAACTCTACAACCATTGTCTCATTCTATATATACCCCTTTTGCTCCTTGGCCAGACATGACAAAACGTCGTGACTAGAAACAACGTTAAGCTTACCTATATCATTAACAACTTTGTAAGAAAAACCACATTTAAGAAAAAGGAAGAAGGGGCTCATGAATAAAGTAAGTGAACTTAGCACTCTTTGCGATGTCAAAGCATGTGCAATCATTTACAACCCCTATGACTCGCAACCAGAGGTTTGGCATTCCCCTTCGGAGCCCAACACGTGTTGGTCGACTTCAAGAGGATCTCCGAGATGGAGCAGAATAAGAAGATGATGAATTAAAAGAGCTTCTTATGATAGATGATCACCAAGGCAACCGACCAACTGAAGAAGAAACACAAAGACAATCAGGAGAAGTAAATCATGCATATCATGTTTTAAAGCCTTGTTGGGAAGCCGCTCCACCAACACAACCTCATTGATCTCAACAATGAGGGTTGGCTAATTGAACAAAGCCTCAAAGAAGTCCAAAAAAGGATAAAAACATTTAGTAAATCACCTCAGCCTTAGGGGCCATAAATAGAGGAGTGATGAAGGGTTCGAGGGAGAAATCTTATTAGATCAATGAGGATTCTCTATCACATAAGCTTCAGCAGTTGTTGTAACACCTCACCCATCACTGTGCTTAATTTATTTAGAAAACCTTATTTATTTGGGTCTTTAGACCACATTGAACTCATTTAATTTACTCTGTAAATTATTATCGTAATTTGTGAATTATACCGATTTTTATTTATTTTGATTTTATTTAATTTTAGTTTATTTTATTTTATTTTAGTCTAATTATTATTTTTTTAAAACAAAATTCAAAAAAATGATAAAAAGGGAGAAAGTTTTACGAGAAAGGGCTGCCTACGCGGGCGCCCTTGTGCTGTGCACACGTCCCATCCGTGCGTTCGGCAGGGGGTCAACCTTATGCGTATCTCGTTGCGTGCGAATAGACACCGCACACTATGCCTGCGTCGTCCGCTCAGCAGGTTTACGTGGATAGGCCTCTTCGTGCCTAGGGCTGGTGCGCAGGCTAGCTTGCAGCAAGCAGAATGGGGAGGCCACTACCGTCTCGAGCAGTGTGCCGCCACCCACCTTAGGCGGCGCGGCGCCATCGCTACTAATGGAGGAGGTCTTCCTCCTTTATTTTTTGTGTTGAGCATCTTTTTCTCTCTCTTGTCCTAATTTCACCACTTGGTGTAAATACAATGACTCTTAATTTATATAAAATAGGGGCCTTCCTTCATATTTTCTCCACACTTCCATTCTTCCACCTTTTAAAAATTAGAGAGAGAGAGAGAAAAAGTGATCTAGAGAGAGAAGGAGAGGAAGAAAAGAAAAATGGTGTAGAAGAAATTATCAAGATTTTGGTAAGGAATTTAGTATTTCTTTAAACCTCTTAAGGTGTATTTTTAGACAAAAAAAATATTAAATTGATAATTTGTGATTTCGTGTGTTCTTGCATGCCTTTATGTTTATAGGCTTAATAAGTTGAATTGTTCTTGATTTCAAGCATGCTATGTGATTTATAGACACTTGATGATTTGCATGTAATTAAAATAATATGAAACCGATAAGATTACCTGAAAAATAAAAGAAACAAAAAAAAGTGGAATGAAGCATGAATGGTCCGAAGTATGTATCTGTATTGACATGCATAATGCATCAAGTGTCTTGTTAGACTTTTTATCTTTGAGGGGTACCTATTCCCCTAACTACATTCGGGGTATTTGTTTTTCCCTCCCCCATTAGGTCTAGAAAGACGTAAGAGAACCACTCCCTGTGGATAATGGCGTACTCTCTGACGAGAGTGGTGATGCAAATACCTGTTAGGGGTCCCCTTTGGCTAAGTACGATCGTGACTATAGAATACCAGATAGAACCACTATGACTAGTACGACTGTGGTCATAGATCATGCCATGGTTGTGAAAGTCGAAAATGCGCTTAAGTAAATTGCCGTTATTTGTATATGATCTGGTCATTCCACATGGGTAGTCGGAAATCTGTATCTGCCTTAAGAGATGGAAGTCATAATGACTTCGTGAAGCATGACACGAAAATCTAAGCATTTCATGATTTATTTGATTTTCTCTATTATCTAGTATGATGTGTGTTTATTTTAATTATATTAACGTGATGTTTTTTTCTGTACTAAAAAATTATTTTCATAAAGTAAGATAAGTCTACAAAGTAACCAAATGGTAAGTATTTATGTTAGAATAATTTACTTTAAAAATCTTATGAAGTTATTTAAATACTATTTTCCTTACTAAACATATGGAACTCACTCGTTCCATGCCCCCCAGATGAGGAAGAAAATGAGAAACCGCCAACTGACCTACCCATTGAAGTTTATGAGGATCCTGTGGATCCACAAAACTTGAGTGCATGATCGTTCTCATACTCTGATGAGTCCAATAGCATAGTGAAAGAAGTGGCCCTCGTTTGTATTTTGACTTTTGTATTTTGTAGTCACTTCTGGCCTCAATTATATATGTAATTAGAACTCTTATTTGTAAGGAATTTATATTAATTTGCTCTGCTGCATATAATTTTTATCATACACTCGTAATTCTGTTTCTGTTTCTGTATCTGACATCTACATGCCTTAATTAGCATTGGGATGTCACAGTCGTAGTGATGGTTCATTGATGGTATTAACCCGCAAGCACAACAACAACTCATTTAGTGTTTGGTAATGGGGACCAAGTGGAGATAGTGGTGTTGTTCGATCAACACAACAAGAATAATACACTTTTAAGCTATAATAATGCACTTTTCTCTTCTTTTCTTTTATTTTTTTTTTACATAATGGAGCGATGACATAAGCATTATTGATGTAGTATATGTAGAAATTCAGTTTAGCTAGGAGGAAGATTAAGCTAGCTAGCTACTCAAATTTATTTAGATTTCAAATGAGATTTTTGTATAGAATTTAATACATAAGGATATGCTCTTCCAATCTTAAAATTAAAATTTAGAGTAATGGAATTAAGGAATAATATTTTCCTCAAAGAAAATCTCGATCTAATCAAAATATCTTAAATAATTAATATTTTTATTAATATGAATATTATACGTGTATCTGGAAAAATACGCTAAAATTATAAATATGTTGATTAATTATTTCGTTGGATTTATTTTGGGTTCTACTAATTGATAGATATATAGAATAATCTATCTTTGTTCCCTATATTTTAAAAGACAAAAAAATTATAGTCACATATATACTACCAATTCAAAGTGTTGATGAAAAGTATATGTTGACACTTGCAACTAGCTCCTTTAAGTAGTTTGGACAGTATCTTGTTTAATTTGCTAAATATTTCATATTATTGTGATGCAATAGCCATGCTATCTAAATAGCAAGTAGAATAAGTATTGCTTTATATGGATAAACACAGATATATAATCTTTAACTTCTTTTCATTATTTATATGTACATCAGCATAAAATCTATAGCATATCATAATTATCTTAAAGGTTGGAATCAGTAATAGAGGATGGATTGTTTCCTTCTATTTTTTTTTTTGAACATAACTTTGCCATCTTCTTGTTTTCTCAATCTCTATTGGGGTTGTTGGATGTATTGTTGACGGTACTTCTCGTTATGTTTGTAATGGTTAATTACTATTGATAAATTTTATTTCAATTTTTTTAAAAAAATGTTAATTATCTTAAAGGAAAATATGGATTGTCAAAGTTCAGAAGGCATATATTTTAATATCATACTAGAATAATTTTGCTTACTGGAAGAGAGAAAACACCTTTATATTATTACTACATAAAATTGGTAGGAAACATGTCTTTGATTTCTTTAGGAGTTTTTTGGCTATTACATAAGTCAATACAAAAGTAATCATATATATTACTTTTATTATTATTTTTTAAAATTAAATTACACTAATCGTTCCTTAACAATATGTATAGTATTTATTCTCTTTATAAAAAATTTTGGATTCAAATTGTACATCCTCATATATTATCTTTAGGAGATCGTGCTAACTAATTAATTATATGTATGAATTGTCACTATAGAGAATTAAATCCTAAATTTTATTTTCATATTTTAGAATTAATATATTTTTTGAAAGTAACATAGCTCTTAACAGTAACACACAATTTACAAAACCAGCCATAAGGTATGCCTATATGCCAAAACAAACCACTAGCATCATCTAGAATACATGAGACCTTAGAGTATAAAACAAGAGCATCATATAAAAAGTGGCATAAACAACCATAAAATAGTCTACTTTACATTACACATCTAAAACAACTTACTACATGTGTAAGTGTGATGATAAATATCTTATAGATTGTGAGAATTGGAGCAAGCATTTTGTTGTGATTGCATGTCTATAAGCCCCAACATTTTCTATATCTTTTTTAGCTATATGTGCACTAAAAAGAAAAAAAAACAACTAAAAAAGTGCACATATTGTTGGGACCAAAATAAAGACTTTTACGGTTGAAATGCAAACAATCTTAATTGGAGGACTATATTGGAAATTTACCAAAAGCAATATCAATATTCTATATGATAAAAATGGGATGCTTAGTACAAAGGATGGGTGACCTATTTATATGCAATTCTAATAGCCTAATTATATGCAATATCTATCTTCCATTTCATTGCCATGTTTTACTGCCTTAAGACAAACTAATTTAAAGTTTTGTTTTCTCTCTCTCTATCTCTCTCTCTTTTTAACTAACCCTCCACATAAAAGGAAAATTAATTAAATATTCTAGCAATCTTCCCGTTCAATTTATTTTTTTTACACACCTACATATATAAGAGAGAGTAAATATATACATGCATTATAGTGAATGGTTTTATAAAAGTGTAGCCTTGCAACAATTCACTGATTAAATTTTGTAAATTACTTTACCTTTAACCTTAAGATCTTTCCATATGTCCTATTAAAAGCATAACATTTCTAGAGATGATTTGGGCACTCTATTTGCAGTTTTAATCTAACCTTACATGGTATATTCAATGTTCCACTTCACATCCGTTACTTATAATCTTCAACCCTTGTCTCATTCTATATATATATCATCTCGCTCTTTGGCCAGATAGACCAAACACCATGACTAAAAAGATGGTTAAACTTAACTATATCATTAAAAACTCCACCAAAAAAGCCACTTTCAAGAAAAGAAAGAAGGGGTTGGTGAAGAAAGTAAGTGAACATAACAAAACACATATGTTGATTGAGAAAAAAAAATGTCTTTACTTTAGTTTTGCCATCTATACATGCTTTTCAAATATAAAACCATTATAGGCTTCCTCATTCTTTTCCGTTTTGATTATATACATGAAAAAGGCACTCACATACACAAATGTATATAGAGAAAATAGATATATGTGATCTCATGTCTTTATTTTGTATGAAGTTTATGTTTTAAAAGAACATGATGCGCAGGGTAGAATTATAATTAATCGGTCTAAGTGGATTTATTTTATTTCAAAAAAGAAAAAAAACAATCTTATCATTAGTGTAGTAGATTTATTAGTTGCATGTATTTGATTGAAAGCAAAGATACATAATTTTCTTCTTCTTTTCCTTCTTTTATATGCTTTATTATGTATTTTAAATATTTTTCAGCACATATGATCTTCAAATTCAAAATAATTATTGATTATTTACTATAGCTTCATGAAAAAAATATCAGTTTTGATATGTATAAAGAATGCAAAACATGGAAGCCTGATTGCATATAGTAACTAATTGTCTACTAAATATATATAATTGGTTGTGATATAGAGACATTTTGACTTTAATAATTGTAACTAAAATATTCTTCCATAAAGATAAAGTCAAATACACATGCACTCTAATAATCATATTCGACATATTGCATACCAAATAAAATAATGCAAGTGAAAGTAGATATATAAATGGATTATAGTGAAACATTAGCTCTTAATTAAAAAGGGACAATCATGATTAAAGTAATTTTGTATAAGTGCAGTCCTGCAACAACTCACTAATTAAATTTTGTGAAACATTTCCTTAAATCAAAATATTTTTCATATTCCCTATTAAAGAAATAGCATTCTAAAGATGATTTCGACACTCCACTCCCAGTTTTAGAATGCAACACATCTAACCTCACATGGTATATTCAATGTTTCACTCCCCATCCTTTACTAATTCTCTTCAATGCTTGTCTCTTTCTATGTATAATACCCATTCCCTCTCTTAAGCCACATATAACAAAAGACCACGAGTAGAAAGAAAGTTAAGTTTGCCTATATCACAAAATGACAGTGCAAGAAAAACCATATTCAAGAAAATAAAGAAGGGGCTAATGAAGAAAGTGGGTGAACTCAGCAGTCTCTACGACGTTAAAGCCTATGCAATCATTCACAGCCCCTATGACTTGCAACCGGAGGTTTGACCTTTTCCTCTAGGAGCCTAAACTGTGCTTGTTAACTTTCAGAGGATGATCGTGATGGAGTAGAATAAGAAGATGGTTAATTGAGAAAGCTTCTTAAACTAAAGGATCACCAAGACAACCGTCCAACTAAAGAACCAAAACAAGGATAATTGCGCGAAGGAGATCACGTAGGTCATGCTCCAAAGTCTTATTGGGAAGCCCCTCCACCAACTTAACCTCATTGATCTCAACGATTTGGGTTGGCTCACCGAACAACACCTTAAAGAAATCAAAAAGAGGACATAAACACTTATCAAGTAACTTTGGTCTCAGGGGACCACCAGATAGAGGAGTAATAAAGAGTCCTCAAGAGATGTCTGCTCCAAGCAAGGAGGATTCTCTGGTGCAGGTGCTGTAGTAGCCGCATGCATGGTTTGTTGACAGGATGAACTTGTAAGTACAACAACAGTTTCATGTAGGGTTTGCTAACAGGAAACATGCAAAGATGATGGTTCCATTCACAGATAGGAACAACTGGAATAATGGACTAAGATGGTCTAGTAGGTTCAATTATCCTTAGGAATCGAGTATTAGGATGCTTAGTTTGATTTTTTTTAAGTTGTTGGAGATGTACTTTAAAGACCTGATTACAATCCACCACATATATAGGTTGTCAGACTCGTAGTTGTTGTCTTAATAGATGTAATCATCATAATAGTTGTAGTTGTTGTCGTCACAGTCGTGTGGGCATGTTTATGGCACTACGATGCGTGATGGTGCACATTTGGTATAAATGTTGTAAATTAAGTAAATTTATACAAAATATGTAAATTTTTGACAAATTGGTATTTTTGGAATATTGGTATAAATTGAAAATTTTGTATAACAAAAAATGATGGGGTTAATTTAAAAGAATAAATCTAATAAAATTAATAAAATCTTAAAATTCTAAGAATAATTTTATAAATTAAAACTAGTAAGAAAGAAATTTAAAATCTATAAATAATTATAAAAGAAGGAGAATTAACATTTAAAAAAACTTGAAATTAAAAGAGTAAAGGATAAATAAAAAAGAATAAAAGAATATAAAAAGTTAACTAATAAAATAAAGAGTCAAAATTTAACAAACACAGAGTCTAGTTAAATCCAATTCATCATATTTCCTTTTAGGGGTACTTGGTTTTGATTGTTTGTTCTAGAACCGCTAAAATATGGGTGTTGGTTTTGGTTCCTTAATGAAACGGTAGTTTAGTTGTCCTTGGGACTATGAATGATTTGATATTCATGCTCTAGGGCTCAAGGGCATGAATGATGCCAACCTGAAAGATGTATATTTGTATTTAATATTTGTGAATGTATGTTTATATCTATGTACGTACCAAGACATGACATATTGCTATCCCATTTGCCCTCTCTAGAAATAGGTGTAAATAGCTGCAGTGTAGGTTTGTAATGAGTGTAATATAAATTAAGGTAATAAATTAGTATAAAAAAAACCATGTCAGAAGATGAGTTTCATCCTGTGTGCATGACTTGTGTACATTAGATACGGTATTGAGTGTCTTCATGACGATTGGTATGAATTCAACATTTGATTTAGATATGAATATTTGGCGATAACTTTTGATTTGAATTTGTTAATTGAACTTAAAATTAATGATTTAACTAAACGTGGATTAATGAAAATTTTAAATCATGTCTTTATTGCATTTTTTTCTATTTATCTTACTGAGTATTGGAACTCACCCATATCCAACCCCCCCTTAGATGTAGATTTAGAAGAAACTTCTGGAGAACCCTATTTAGATTCCTTTTAGGAGGAATAGTTTGGAGCAAACTTTGTATTTTGTTTTAAACTTTGAGGCTAGTTTTTGTAATTATGATATCTAATATTTTGTATTCTAAAAGGTAGATGGCCTGCTTGCCTCAAGATATAGTCTTTTGTAAATTTTATATGTAATGTATAGTTCTGCTACAATGTAAATATCTATTTTATGTTATCTCATTTGGACGTTGGTGCCCTGTTTGGCATCAAGACGTCACAATTCTTTTTTTTTTCTTTTTATTTATGCACAATGAAGTAATGATATAAGCATTATTGATTAGTTTATGTAAAACTTCAGTGTAGTTAGGATGAAGATGAAGCTAGCTAGCTCTTTAAATTTTTTTAGATTTAAAATGAGATTTTTGTATAAAATTTAATGGATGTGGATATGATCTTCGGATCTTGGAATCCAAATTTAGAATAGTGGCATTAACAGGTAATGTTCTCTTCAAAGAAAGTCCCGGTATAATCATATAATTTAAAACAAATAATATTTTGATTGATATTAATATTATACATGAATCTAGAAAAATACGTTATATTAAGTTATAAATCGACTTCTAATTAATTAATAGATATGTAGAATAATCTATCTTTGTTCCCTATATTCTGAAGAACAAAAAAATTACACTCACACTTATACTACTAATTTAGAGTATTGAGAAGAAGTACATGTGTACACTCGCTATGAGCTCCTTCAAGTAGTTTAGATAGTATCTTGTATAATTTACAAAATATGTGATATTATTGCGATTGCTTAGGTAGTAAGTACAATAAGTATTGTTTTATATGTATACATAGAAGTATATTGATGTGTCTGATTTTTAATATATTTTTATACCCTTTTTTACTTAAATTTAGAATAACTTTTGAATTAATTTTGAGTTAAAAGTCATTTAATGAAAAAAATTCTTGATATAGGTTTCGTGAAGAAAATAGAAAAAAAGACTGATAAGAGAAACAATGAAGTAGTTCTGAAGAGCAGAAAGGAAGCAACTCCGAAGAGGAAAAAGGAAGCAATTCTGAATAGGAAGAATGAGTAGCTCTGAAAAGGAAAAATGAAGTAGCTTTGAAGAGTAAAGAGGAAGCATTTCTGAAGAGGAAAAATGAGCAGCTTTAAAAAGGAAAAAAATAGGCAACTGAAAGTGAAAAAGGGTGGCATGCAAAACCCTATCTCTTCTCTTTCTACCACATGCAAAAGGAACCAAATCTGCAACGTTAAAAGGGGAGCAAAAGTGAACCCATATCTAGTCTGGAGCCGATGTGAACCCAAATCCAGTGGAGAAGAAGTTGAAATAGAAAGCAGAAGCGGGCTTGGAGCTGAGCAGCGAAGTAAAAGTTGAGAAAAATTAATAACTAATTTATTTTTATTTTTTTGCTTTCAAATTGTAGATTTTTGGGATGAAAATTTTCATCATTTTTTAACAAACTCATGTTTGGAATGTTTTAGAATTTATTTTTTATTATTACATGATTATATTTTTTTAATTATAAGTTTTATTGATCAATCTACCATGTCTAGTTAAATCTCCTTCGCTGGAGTGATTGACGTAGTATGAATAAAAAGTATGCTTGAAGTTTAATTTTAGCTTCCTTTTAGTTGCAATTTAACAATATTAAAATTAATTTTGTTGTGAGACTTGGTCAACTCACGGCTTAATGAAATGTATGAATTGTTACTAAAAAATCTAAATCCTAAATTTCAATTCTATATTTTAAAAGTAATATTTTTTTGAAAAGTAATATACCTTTTATCCATAACAAGTAGATTTATAAAACAAACCATAAGGAATGCTTATATAGAAAAATCAACCATTGGCATCATCTAAGATACATGAGACCTTGGAGCATACAATAATAGCAAAAAAAGGCATAAATAACAACATAGTCTAAACACTACATTACACATCTAAAACAACTTCCTATATGTGTATGTGTGATGATGTTTAACAGTAATATGAAAGGGTTATTCAAGACACCTAACTGTCTAAACTAGTTGACATAGAATTGATTAACTTTGGCTGTGTGTGAATTTCATATTATATGTACAGAAGCTCCAAGGATCATCCTATATGGGTTAATGGATACCTTATAGATTCTGAGAAATAGAACAAGCATTCCTTTGGCTATATGTGCACTAAAAAGAAAAAAGAAACAACTAAAATCATGCATATCACCCACAGCCACCAAAGATCTCCAAGCTTTTACCAATATCCTCTCAAACCCATTCGTTCCTCTTTTCCACCCAGCTTTGTTGCTCCCTCTCATTCATTCATAGACACTTGAAAATAGTGCATATCTGCTAAAGCTTTACAACTCTTTAAATTCCTATTCACTTTTCCTATTAACACCTCAATCCACACCAAAATGACTAGTCAGCTTGTTTTCCCGCTATCGCCAACATCACCATCTTAACACAACCTCCCATAGATCTTTCCTATTACACATTTTGGTATCACGTAGAATTTTGTTAATAATACATGAAGCTGCCTATTAGCTAAAATCTCATTAGTGATATACGAAGTACTCATAATTTAATCATTTGTATAAAAATTCTTGAAATTTTATTAACTAGAACTGGTAAGTATGATCCAATAATACAATAATTTATTGAGCATAATATACTATTGCCAACAATATAAATTCTTATCTCATGTATTATTCCATAATTTTTAGTGCATTTTTGGTGTAAATGTGCATTTAATTTTCATTTAATTTTTTCTTTGTAAAATTATATACATAATATGCCTATAAATAGTGGTATCTCAATAATGAAACACAATTTTCTATTCTCACAAGATAACATGGTATTAGAGCTGTTAATATATCTAGAAGAATTTAGATAGCTAATATATGAATAAATTGTGTTTTCCATACAAATAATGAATAGGGATTAGCTTGATAGAAAATAAATAATGATAGATTGTTGCGAAGAACATTGTGGAGCAAGATGAAATGGGAAACATGGCTAGATTTATTCGTGAAGAGGATGAGGGAGAAGTTGTATCAAAATATGGCTCTGATAGCGGTAGCTATATTAACAATATAAATTGCACAACAAAGTTCTCCTTTTATCCTCGTTTTTGAAAAAAGTTATTTGTTCTTCTTGCACGAGAATGTTATTTTTTAATTAATAAATTGAATAGAAATATACTTTATCTTAGGCCAAAAAAAAAATTTTTATATACACAAGAAAACAAAAAAAGTGATATCACAAGTCCTAGGGGACATACTTTTAAATGTTGGATTGCCTGTATGTTTTCTTTACATGTGAAGATCCCTCATGCATACATATCGGTCATAAAATTTGGGATCCACTAATTACCCGTAACTTCCTTAACTGGAAGATTCAAGATGTTATATTTAGGAAATATAATTTTGAAGTATCTTCTTATAAATAGTTTTTGTTATATGTTTTAGCTATTCATCACTATTTTACATAAATAATGAAGTATATATATATATATGTTTATTGTTATAGCACTTTTTCATTTTCTTTTTATCATGAATTTTTTAAAAAAGTAAGATAACTTTATTTATCAAAGAAAATAGCCATACAACATCATCTTAATCTATATTCATCTTATTATGTTACTCTATTAGTTTATTTTATACAGGATGTTGTTAATTAATTCAAAATAATTAACTCATTGTTTGCAAAGTAACCTACAATTTTATTTGGGTATAAATCTTTTTAAGGGTTTGGTTGTAGGTTAAGTATTGCATAGTTTTTCTTAATTAAAATATAACTTTATTAATAAAATGGTAGTTGCATGTCCTTTTTCTATTTGAATAATAAAAAATAATTTTGTCAATAAGGATAGTTCTATCTTTTTTAAAGAGAGAATTACAAGAAAACACAAAACCACCAGCCTTTGGAAAATGAAAAACACAATTTAAGAATAAAATTATATGATAATATAGGTAATTCGAAATAGAAGCTAAACACGATAAGAGCATATTCTTAAAACATCTGTTATATGATCCCCCTTCATAGCCTCATACAGATACATCAAAAGGTAAATTATATTTCAACAAAGAATTCTTTCATGAGTTAGATATAGTTGTTTATGATTTAGTTATATATATATATGGATATACGTACTTATACTAAAATTTTTATGTTTTTAACTTGCTTGTTTCTAAAACAATTTATTTTTATTTATCTTGTAACAATTAACTATTTTGACATTTTAGACATTGTAAGAGGAAGTGAATGGGAGAATATTGGAGCTTATGTACATTTGAGGTAGTCAATTGATGAACATTGCAAAAGCTTAAAATGCCAACCAATCTTCTAAATATCTAATAAAACATGGTAGTCACTTGTCGAAATTTAACTAATTGTCCTCTATATTTCATCATCAACTTGAGTAAAGAGATCTATTTACTATTTGAACAAATACAAACTCCTATTTATCATATTTGTTCGATGACATCCTAAAAAGTCAAAATTTTCACAAAATACTGTAACATAAAAAGCAAAGTTAGAAAAAAAAAACATGCCTCCTTATATAATTTTCTCTTCAACATGGTGAATTAATAAGCTAAGTAGGAAACATATTTGAAAAATATCAACAGTCTTGACATTAAAACTACTGAAGATGATTTCCTTATATTTAAACTCAACTTCAAGTTTAAAGACTTCAATAACTTGGTGAATTAATAAGCTAAGTAGGCAAAGAATCTCGAAAGCATTTACACTTAATTTGATCCGGACCTTTAGAAGACAAGTATTGGTGATTTTAATGAGTAATATAGCTTTTATGATAGCTTTACCTAAGATTTTGGACTAGTGGTGAATCAGGAGATGATAGCTGCTAAGGAGTGATTTAAGATGAATTGTATTGATCTTGGAGTATCAAATTGAATAGGAGGATTTTTGATTAATTTTGACTATTTCTTTAGCCCTCTGGATGGGTTTACGATGCTGTAACATTGGTTCTAACTGGTCAATGAAAGAAGCTATTTAGTGGGCATGTATAGGTACCATTAGAACTCGTACAATGCTGGTTTACACTGATTCTTCTATTTTTTTGTTTAGCTATTGATTCACTGTTAAAAGTTACAAATGCATTTCTTACTTTTCTACTTATGTTATTGTATGATGCTCAATTTGACACTTTTCAAGTTTTTACTTTTTCTTATAGGAGATAATTGAAGCTAATAGAGGGTAAATTAATGAGAATGTTGAATATGGTCATTTTCTTTGATTTCTAACTTATACCAAAGAGAATGAGTAGATATTTAGAGTTGTCTATGGTTAGAATAGGTTCACTGAGTTGGTGAATTAACGTGGCATCAAGCTTGCTTCAGGGATCTAATACATGGAGTTCTTTCTTTAAAGAAAAAAAATGAAGGGGATTGGTGGTAGTTAAGGCTATAGGAGGATTATGAAAATTATCGGTGTATATATTTAACTTTTCTTGTCTACTTGTACAAGGTCTTAATATAGTGATTAATTTAAAATTATATATATGATTTTAGTTTGAAATCGAAAAGATATGTAAATTAAATATATAGATATAAGGAATGAAATGTAATTTGTTCTTGCATGTATATATGTGTATTATTCATTTTGATTTGCAGGCCTTGTGAAAATCGAAGAAGATACTGGGCGGTTCTTTGAGTTACTTTGAAACTTTGTTGTGACTTGGGAATGGATTATTAGTATGTCCAGATTATAAGAGTATAAAAACAAATACAGGATTACATATGAAATGTTTGCAAATCATTATAATTAGCTATAGAACAAGTCCTATATATATATATATATAAAGTGAATCAAAAGAAAAGATGCGCATACATAATTGTGGAATGGTGATGGTAATCGAGGAAGTGCTTATGAATCTGGTTCCTTTCGTGCGACTAATTTATTGTATATATAAAAATATAGATTTATATAGCCTGTTCATCACATTGTGGGCTGAGTTCCAAATGCGCATTGTCAATTAAAAAATGAATCTCCCTAAAAGTTGAGTTAGGGAGAAGGTAAAAAAGGAGAGCAATTGTATATGCAGGTATATATATGCGTTACACTTTTTTGAATATTGAATGCTGGATGCATAATCTTTTATTTAAATCTTTAATTGTATATAGAAGAAAATATATACACACATAATATTTTAGTGCATCAAACGATATATATAGTATACAATTTGAAATAATTTATTCCCATATCTATATTTAAGAAAACTAGGTTAATATGCCAAAGGATTCGTTAAATAATTAGGGAGCTAATTAGTTTAATTATAATAATTTTTATTTGAATTGATCAATATGTAAATTAATTATACATATGCTATATGATTCATTATAATTGCAATATATATGATTATATAATTCGTAAAGAAAAAATTAATTATATGACATGATACGACAAGACCATCAAAAGTTGTGTTTTTTGTTGATATATTTCTTTCTAATGATATTTACCTATACATCATAAAAATTTAGATGCTCACCCTTCCATACACATATGCAAACATCTCAATATATATTTACCTACCTTAACATGTATGCCTTCCATCGCTACCTTATATATTACATGTATATATATATAATGTATATATCAACTGGATCAGACAACAAACATCTGGCCTGTACTTGGTTTATAGTTAATTTGCTCGATATGCAAACTTTAATTTGTAAGATTTCAAAATTTTCCAGGCAAAACATAATTACTAATTACACTTCAATAGTATTCTAATACCATAAAAACTTAAAATTTAGGATAATGACATTAAGGAATAATATTTTCCTCAAAAGAAAATCTCGATCTAATCGAAATATCTCAAATAATTTATATTTTTATTAATATGAAAGCGTGAATCTAGAAAGATACACTAAAATTATAAATATATTGTTTAATTATTTTATTGGATTTATTTCGGGTTCTACCTAACTAATAGATATATAGAATAATCTATCTTTGTTCCTTATGTTTTAAAAAACAAAAAAATTATAGTCACATATATACTACCAATTCAGAGTGTTGATGAGAAGTATATGTGTACACTTGTAACTAGCTCTTTTAAGTAGTTCTGACAGTATCTTGTTTAATTTGCTAAATATGTAATATTAGTGTGATACAATAGCAATGCTGTCTAAATAGCAAGTAGAATAAGTATTGCTTTATACGTATACACACAGATATATAATCTTTACCTGCGTTTCGTTATTTATATGTACACCAGCATGCAATCTATAACATATCGTAATTAACTTAAAGGTTGGAATCAGTAATGGATGATGGATTGTTTCCTTCTAATTGTTTTTTGAACATGACTTTGCCTTCTTGTTTTCTCAATCTCTATTGCTGTTGATAGATGTATTGTTGATGGTACTTCTCGTTATGTTTCTAATGGTTAATTACTACTGATAAATTTTATTTCAATTTTAAAAAAAAGTTAATTATCTTACAGGTAAGTATGGATTGTCGAGGTTCAAAAGGCATATATTTTAGTACCATACTAGTATCATTTTTTTAACAGGAAAAGAGACAACACCTTTATATTATTACTGCATAAAATTGGCAAGAAATATATCTTTGATTTTCTTTAGGAGTTTTTTGGCTATTACATAAGTCAATACAAAAGAAATAATATATATTACTTTTATTATTTTATTTTAAAATTAAATTACACTAATCATTCTTTAACAATATGAATAGTATTTCCTCTCTTTATAAAAATATTTGAATTCAAAGTATACATTCTCATGTATTCTTTAGGATATAGGGCTAATTAATAAATAAAATGTATGAATTGTTATTATAGAGATTTAAGTCCTAAATTTTATTTTTATTTTTTATAATTAATATTTTTTTTGAAAAGTAATATATCTCTTAACAATAACACACAAATTTACAAAACCAACCATAAGGTATGCCTATATGCCAAAGCCAACCACTAGCATCGTTTATAATACATGAGACCTTAGAGTATAAAACAAGAGCATCATATAAAAAGTGGCATAAACAACCATAAAATAGTCTATTCTACATTACACATCTAAAACAACTTCCTACATATGTGAGTGTGATGATAAACAACTTATAGATTGTGAGAATTGGAGCAAGCGTATTGTTGTGAGTGCATGTCTATAAGCCCCAACATTTTTTTTATATTTTTTTGTCTATATGTGCACTAAAAGGAAAAACACAACTAAAAATGCACATATTGATGGGACCAAAACAAAGACTTTTACAGTTGAAATGCAAACTATCTTAATTGGAGGACTGTATTGGAAATTTACCAAAAGCAATATGAATATTCTATATCATAAAAAAGGGTTGTTTAGTACAAAGGATGGGTGATCTATTTATATGAAATTCTAATAGCCTAATTATAAGCAATATCAATCTTCCATTTCATTTCCATGTTTTACTAACAACTAATTTCAAGTTTTTTTTTTCTCTCTCTCTCTTTTTAATTAATCCCCCATATACAAGGAAAATTAATTAAATATTCTAGCAATCTTCTCGTTTAATTCATTTTTTTACACACTTACACATATAAGAGAGAGTAGATATATACATTCATTATAGTGAAGCATTAGCTTTTAATTAAAAAAGACGGTTAGGATTGAATGGTTTTATATAAGTGCAGCCCTGTAACAACTCACTAATTAAATTTTGTAAATTACATTAGCTTTAATCATAAGATCTTTCCATATGTCCAATTAAAAACATAACATTTCTAGAGATGATTTGGGCACTCCATTTATAGTTTTAATCTAACCTTACATGGTATATTCAATGTTCCACTTCACATCCATTACTAATAACTCTATAAACCTTGTCTAATTCTATATATATACCATCTGGCTCTTTGGCCAGACACAACCTAACACCATGACTAAAAAGAAGGTTAAACTTACATATGTCACTAATACCTTTGCCAGAAAAGCCACTTTCAATAAAAAGAAGGGGTTGATGAAGAAAGTGAGTGAACTTAGCATTCAAAGTCAAAGCTTGTGAAATCATTTACAGCCCTTACTTGTGGCATCCCAAGTGCTAATTAAGGCAATTGGGTGTCAGACACAGATTCAGAATAACGATTGCATAATAAAATTTATCCAGCGGAACAAAATCATTACAAATCTCTTAAAAATATATATAATGTTCCAAATACATACATAAACCGAGGCTAGAAGTGGGTACAAAATACAAAATATAAGGGCCACTTCTTTCACTGTGCTATTGGATTAATCAAAGTGCGGGAACAGTCATGCACTCATACTTGTGGATCCACAGAATCCTCATAGACTTTTAAGGGTAACTCTGCCTACGGTTCGTCATTTTCTTCCTCATCTTGGGGGGAGGCATAGAAAGAGTGAGTTCCATATGCTCAGTAAGAAAAATAGTATTAAATTAACATCGTAAGATTTCAAAAGTTAATTATTTTATCTTACCATTTAACTTCCTCGTTAACCTATCTCGCATTATGAAAAACTATTTATTTGCTAAGAAAACGATATGTTAACATAGAAAATCAAACATACATCATGCCAAATAATAGGAAAAATCAAATAAATTATGAAATGCTCAGATTTTTGTATTATTCTTTGCGAAGTCGTTACAACTTTCATCTCTGAGGGAAGATACATATTTCCAACTACCCAAGTGGAATGTCCAGATCAAATACAAATACGACAATTTGCTTAGGCCCATTTTCAGCTGACCAAACAATGGTACGATCTATGACCATAGCCATATCAGCCATACTAGCCCTAATAGATATCTACAATTACAAAATTACTTAGCCACGGGTGACTCCTACAGATAGTGCGACACCACTTTCGTCAGAGGGTATGCCATCATCTACTAGGAGTGGTGCTCTTATATCTTTCAAGACCAAATAGGGGAGGGAGAAACAGATACCCCTCAGAGGTAAAAAGCCTAACGAGACACTTAATGCAATATGCATGTCAAAATAGATACATTTCGGACTTTATCGAAATCTCGATGATTTCTCCTTCACCATTCTCTTTTCTTTCTCTTCTTTTATCACTAGACTACTATCTTTCTCTCTCTAAACCTTTAAAAAATGGAAGTTTGGAGAGGAAGGAAAGGGGGAGGGCAATTTATAGAATTTTAAAACTTTTGAATTCATGGTAAGTGTCAAAATCTAATGAAGAGAGAGGAGAAAAAGATGCTCGGCACAAAAAACAAGGGAGGAGGGCTTCCTCTACTGGGAGTAGCAGTGCATCGCCCAAGGTAGTGGTGGCGCACTACTCGAAGTGGTAGTGCTTCGGCCGGCGCATTGCAGGCTAACCTACAAGCGCAGGCTTACTGTAGGTAGGCCCCAAGCGCACAGGACCTATTCGTGCAGGCCTGCTACGCGGACAGCGTGCGCACAGTGTGTGGCGCTTGTCCATGCATGAGGTGATGCGCGGACAGCCCGCCTGCACATGACAGGATGCGCGCATAGGTCGTGACCCTGCATTGTGCGTGCATGCATGCAGATGGGACGTGCGCGCTGTGCACACATCCCGCAACCAATGTATACGTATGCGCATGTGGGAAACGAACCTTCTCGCGGGATTTTTCTCACAAGAAATTTTTCCTAATTGGCTGTTTTCTTATTTTTTTTCTAAATTTTCATTTTCAATTTAATTTAATTAAAATAAATTAAAATTAAAATTAAAATTAAATAAATAAAAATTAACCAAAATCATAAATCATGATAAATGTTCAACAGTGTAAATTAATTAACTTTAAAGTAGATAAAGGCCCGAATAAATAGAGTTTTCAAATCATTTTAACACAGTGATGAGCAGGGTGTTATATCCCTCCTACCTTAAAAAAATTTGGTCCCCAAATTATTCTTGAATGAGTCTGGATACTTTTTCTCATTTCATCCTCCAACTCTCACATCGCTTCTTTTGGGTATGATGTTGTCATCATACCTTCACCATGAAAATCGTCTTATTATGTAAGACCTTATCGGTCCACTCAAGAATTTCCACGGGTACCTCCTGATAGGTCATATCAGCCTTTATGTGTACCTCATCGCATGGAATAACATGAGAAGGATCAGGGTGGTACTTATTGAGCATCCAAACATGAAAGACATCATGCAGACATGCGAACTCTCAGGATAGAGTGAGGCAGTATGTCATGGGTCCAATGTACTCATGATCAGAAAAGGTCCCACATAACGAGGGCTAAACTTCTCTCTCTTCTCAAACTGCACCTTGCCTTTATAGGGTTAGACTTTTAGGAAAACTTGATCTCCCACGGTAAACTTCAAGGGTTGCCCATGATTATCAATGTAACTCTTTTGGCGACTCTGGGCAGTTGCCAAATTCTTGCGGATGATTGTGACCTTCTCAATGGCCTATTAATTGAAGTCTGGTCCCAAGTGGCGTTGGTTCCCGACTTCACTCCAGCAAGTAGGGGAACGACATGGCCTTCCATACAATGCGTCATATGTGGCCATACCAATGCTGGAATGATAACTATTATTATAAACAAATTCACAAAGAGGAAGATACTCATACCCGTTATCACTAAAGTCAAGAACACAAGCAGTGATATGTCTTCTAATGTCTAGATCATATGTTCTGACAGATCCTCCATCTGGGGATGATAAGTAGTGCTGAAGTATAACCAAAACCATAAAGCTTCTTGAAAGCTATCACAAAAGTGAGAGGTGAACCGAGGGTCGCGGTCGGACACAATGGATGAGGGAACTCCATGAACTCAAACAATCTCATCAACATATAGGCGTGCTAACTTACCATTGGAGTCCGTGGTTTGAATAGGCTAGAAATAGGCAATGATAAAGTCCATAGTCACGTACTCCTATTTTCGTTTGGGAATCAGAAGACCTTGAAGCAAGCCACCAAGTCTCTGATGTTCTACCTTTACCCATAGACAAGTGAGGCATCGTAAGACGTAGTCAACTATATCTTTCTTCATTTCTGGCCACCATGATTGTTGTTTCAAGTCCCGGTACATTTTTGTACTCTTGGGATTAATGGATAACTTAAAAACATGAGTAGTCACGAGTACATTTGTACGTACAGCAATGGGGACCCAAATTCGGTTCTAAAATCTGAACAGTCTATCATTAGAGATCTTGAAATTAAGAGATCTATTAAAAGTGAACTTACCCAGTTTCTTGATGAGTTTCAGGTCTGTGGCCAATGCTTCCCAAATCTTCAAAAAGAGATTTGATATGGCTCGGATTTGGGTGAGATAGGTGCCTTTGTCGTAATAGCTAAGGCAGAGTGATTGTACAATGTCCATCATCTTCCAACTGGAGGCCACGGTTTGAGCCAGCACAACAAGCTCCTTTCAACTTAGGGCATCGGAGACTACATTCCCTCTCTTAGGGTGATAAATGATCTTGCCATCGTAATCCTTCAAAAGATCCATCCAGCGTCTTTGCCTCGTGTTTAGCTCTCATTGAGAAAAGATATATTTGAGACTCTTATGGTTAGTGTAGAATTCGAAGTTCTGGCCATATAGATAATGTCGCCATATCTTCAAGGTAAAGATAATGGCTGTTAACTTCAAGTCCTAGGTAGGGTAGTTCTACTCATGAACTTTGAGTTGTCGGGACTACTTTACCATGCTGCATTAAGACACACCACAAACCAATATTAGATACATCACAGTAAACTTAAAATCTCCCAACATCGTCAGGGAGGATTAACACAAGAGTAGAGGTGAGTGGCACTTTAGTTTCATGAAGCTTTCACTACACTCATAATTCTAAATGAAGGGTCTGCCATTTCTAGTGAGTTGAGTCATAGGGGCAGCAATCATGGCAAATCCATCAATGAATCATCGGTAGTAACCTACTAAGCCAAGGAAACTACGTACCTCAGCCACATTGGTGGGTGGACTCAGCTGATCACCAAATTCACTTTAGACAGGTCTATAAAAATTCTTTCACTTGAGATTACATGACTGAAAAAAGAAACTCGATCTAACAAAAAAGAGCAATTGTTTAGTTTCGCATAAAGTTAGTTGTGGCAGAGAGTTTCCAACACTTCAGCCAAATGTACAATGTGTTCCTCATAGCTTTTGTAATACACTACAATGTCATCAATAAAAATGATGATGTACCGATCTAATGCGTGCTAGAAAACTCAGTTCATTAGGTCCATTAAGGCTGCTGAGCATTAGTCAATCCCAATATCATCACCCTAAACTCGTACAAACTGTATCTGCACCAGAAGGTGGTTTTTGGGATATCTTCTTCTTTAACTCTCAACTGGTGATACACGATCCTGAGATCAATCTTAGAGAAGACTATACCTCCTTATAATTGATCGAAGAGATCGTCAATCTGAGGTAAGGGGTACTTGCTTTTAAGGTCACTCGGTTGAGTTCTTGGTAATTCATGCAGAGTCAGAGAGTACATCATTTTTCTTTACGAATAACACCAAAATGCCCCAAGGGGAATGGCTAGGGCGAATTAAATTCTAGGTTATAAGGTTAGAAAGCTGATGTTCCAACTCTGTTCACTCAGTGCGACTCATGCGTTATGTGGGCTTCGAGATCAGTTGGGTTCTAGGCAACAATTCAATCAAGAACTCTACCTCACATGTGGGAGGTAGACCAAGGAGTTTGATGGGAAAGACATCTAAAAAATTGTAAACAATTGTTATGGAACACACAGTAGGATCAACGTCCATATTCCTATTCATTTAATTGTTAGAAAAATGATAACAATAATTTTTATTTCTTTTTTGGGGTTGTAAGGTTACAATTTTACTTTAATAGTCTATTATAACTCTATACTTTTCCAACCAGTCCATTCCTAATATTACATCAAATCCTATAAAATCTAATAGTATCAGGTTTACACATACCTTTATCCCTAAAGTTTTTATCTTATAGTCCTTATATACACAATGAGCTTCTGGTAGTTCTTTAGACAGAGTTTCCATCACTAGCATTTTTCCTAAAGCTTATAGTCTAAATTCTTGATTACAAGTAAATGCATATTAAATAAAAAAGTGAGTTGCACCAGTATTGATCAAAGCCTTGGCATAAGTATTATGAATAGAAAGCATTCCCTAGATGAGGACAGAAGTAGGAAGGACATTAGATTCATCTAAGTGGTACACTTGACCTTGTGCTATGGGTCGGTCTACATCCTTTGATCGTTGAGGGCAATCTTTTATAAGGTGTTAGGTGCTTCTACACTATAGCATGCATTATTGATACGCTGACATGGTAGGTCACCATGTGAGCGACTACAATGTTGATAGGGTTGGTTAACTCGGGCTGGTGGAACTGTAGGTGGGGACAAGGCAAGTGGAAGGGCAACTCTGGTTCGTTTGTTAGGAGGGTTACTTACTGGGTCAGACAATCTTCTTCTAAGCTATTAGGGCTGTTGTTGGGCACGAACTCGGGTGCATTGGTGCTTGGCCGAGATAAGTTCTTTGGCCAACTGAGTATGTTCAAGCACCTCTGCATATGAGCTGGGTCTCAATATCGCAACCCGGTAATAAATGTCAGCACGAAGGCTTTTAAGAAACTTCCTAACTTTTTGGCTTTCAGGGGTGACCGTTAAAGGGGCAAACCTAGATAGTTGAATAAAACAGGTTGCATATTGGGCTATAGACAAGCTTCATTGACAGAGGTCCTGGAATCGTCCTCTTTTTTTTTCGAACATAGGCAGGGAAGAAGCTATCAAAAAAAACATCCATGAAAACTTCTCAGGTAGTAGGGGTTGACAGGACTTCTTTCTTAATTCACCACCAGTGTTCGGCTTCATTGGTTAACATGAAAGCTGCAAGAAGGACTTTTTATTCTTTGGTAAGATCTAGGATAAAGAAGAGTTTTCTATTTGTAGGATCCAAACTTCAGCTACTAAAGGATTAGGGCCACCTTCAAAGTGTGGGGGGTTAAGTTTCCTAAATTCTGCTATATTGTGGGAGATAGACCGATATGTGTTTCAAAATTTAGGGGAAGGGGGTGGACAAGGGTTTGCCTAGTTCTTTCCTATGGCTGTAGTTAAACCTTGGATGGCTCGGAAGAGTACTACAAATTAAGCCCTGGTCGGATGATTCGGGGCTTCAGGTCACTCAGTACACTCTACGGATTGTCTTCCTTGTGTCATTCCTACAAAAAAGAAGAAAGACATGAGTTGGAGGTTTAATCTTTAAAAAGAGGACTTATTTCTTTGCTAGGTACACTAAAACGTTCATCTACACTGGGCCTCAGTGCAAGGGATTTATTTTATGAAATTCAACTACGGTACCATCTGTGACAGACCAAGTGCTAATTAAGGCATATGGGTGTCAAATATAGATTAAGAATAACGAATGCATGATAAAATTTATGCAGCGGAACAAAATCATAAAGATCCCTTAAAAATATATATGAGTTCAATTATATACATAAAATGAGGCCAGAAATGGCTACAAAATACAAAATATAAGGGCCACTTCTTTCACTAGTCTACTAGACTAATCAGAGTGCGGGAACAGTCATGCACTCAGCCTTTTGGATCCACAGGATCCTGATACACTTCCAAGCATAGGTCTACCTGTGGTTCCTCACTTTCTTCCTCATCTGGGGGAAGGGCATGGAAAGAGTGAGTTCCATATGCTCAATAAGAAAAACAATATTAAATTAACATCGTAAGATTTCAAAAGTTAATTATTTTATCTTACCATTTAGCTTTCTTATTTACCTATATCAGATTATGAAAAACCATTTATTTGTTAAGAAAACAATATGTTAACATAGAAAATCAAACATACATCATGCCAAATAATAGAGAAAATAATATAAATCATGAAATGCTTAGATTTTCATGTCATGCTTCGTGAAGTTGTTACAACTTCCATCTTTGAGGGCAAATACAAATTTCCAACTGCCCAAGTGGAATGACCATATCAGATAGAGATATGACAATTTGCTCAGGTCTATTTCCAGTAAGCTAAACAATGGTACGATCTATGACCATGACCGTACTAGCCATAATGGCCCTAACAGATATCTACAGTCATAACATTAGTTAGACACGGGTGACCCCTACAAATAGTACTACACAACTCTCATCAGAGGGTACACCGTCATCCACTAGGAGCAGTCCTCTTATGTCTTTCCAGACCAGATAAGGGAGGGGAAAACAGATACCCCAAATGGCAAGGGGAACATATATCCCTTAGAGATAAAAAGCCTAACGAGAGATTTGATGCAATATGCATGTCAATAAAAATACACTTCGGACCATACAGGCTTCATTCCACTTTTCTCTTTTTCTTCTCTTTTATACATTTACTATTACTGATTACATATTATATTTATTACATGCAGATTCATCAAGTATCTACAATTTACATAGTAAGCTTGAAAATAAGAACAATTCGACTCATCTGAACACAGTAGCATACAAAACAGACAAAATACCAATAATAATAAATTCATTTATCTAAAAATACTCTTTAAGACGTAAAAACAAATACTAGATTCCTTACCACAACCTTGATGATTTCTCCTTCACTGTTCTCCTTTCTTTCTCTTCTTCTCTCACTAGACTACTATCTTTCTCTTTCTCTCTCTAAATATTTGAAAATGGAAGAATGGGAGTGTGGAGAGCAAGGAAAGGGGGATGGCAATTTATAATATTTCAAAACCATTGGATTTGCACCAAGTTGGAAAATATGGTAAATAGAGAGGAGAAAAAGATGCTCAACTTGGAAAATGAGGGAGGAGGGCCTCCCTCCACCAGCGGCAACGACGTTGCCCAAGACAGTGGAAATGCACTACCTGAGGTGGCAGTGCTTCGACCGATGCGTTGCAGGCTAGCACCTACACGTGTGCAAGCCTTGGCGCACTTGGAGCTATGCACGCAGACCTACTATGTACAAGCTCCAAGCGCACAAGGCCTTTATGCGTAGACCTGCTTCGTGGACGGTGCGAGCAAAGTTGGCGGACCTGTCTGCACACAAGGTGACGCGCGGATGACCCAACTACACGCGATAGGACACACACAATTGTCTTGATCCTGTGCCATGCATGTGGATGGAACGTGCATGCTGGGCACACGTTCCGCGGCCACTGTGCGAGCATCCGCGCGCTCAAAGTGCACCCACGAGAGCAAACCAGATTTCTCGCAGGCCTTTTCCCATGAGAGTTTTTCTTGTGCGCATCAGTCGGGGTATTGCCACCTCAGGTAGTGCATCGTCGCTGCCTCAGGCAGCACGCCATAATCACCGGTTGAGCAGGCGGTCCTCCCTTATTTTTGGCGTTGAGCATCTTTTTCCCTCTCTCTTCATCAAATTTTACCACTTGGCACAAATCCGATTGTTCTAAAACTCTATAAATTTCCCTTCCCCTTCCCTTCCTCTCCACACTTCCATTCTTTAAAGATTTAAAGAGAGAGAGAGAGATAGTAGTATAGGGAGAGAAGAAGAGAAAGAAAGGAGAACGACGAAGGAGAAAATATTAAGGTTTCAGGAAGGAATCTAGTATTTCTTTCTACATCTTAAGGAGTATTTTTAGATAAACTAATTTAATATGATTCTTATTTTCCCTGTTTTGTATTCCTTTCTATTCAAATGAGTCAAATTGTTCTTGTTTTCAAGCACATTTTGTGAATTGCAGACACTTGATGAATTTTTATGTAATAAATATAATATATAATAGGTAAAAGTAAAAAGTATAAAAAAAAAGAAAAAGTAAAAAATAGAATGAAATCTATATGGTCCGAAGCGTATTTGTATTGACATACATATTGTATTAAGTGTCTTATTAGCCTTTTTATCTCTAAGGGGTATCTGTTTTCCTTGTCCTTCGGGGTATCTGTTTCTCCCTCCCCTATCTAGTCTGAAAAGACGTAAGAGGACTGCTATAAGTGGATGACAGTGTACCCTCTGACGAGAGTGGTATCACACTATCTATAGGGGTCACTCGTGGCTAAGTAATGTTGTGACTGTAGATATCTGTTAGGGCCACTATGGCTGGTATGGCCGTGGTCATAGATCGTACCATGGTTTGGCCAGTCAGAAATGTGCCTAAGCTAATTGTCATATATGTATCTGATCTAGTCATTCCACTTGGATAGTTGGAAATCTGCATCTGCCATCAGATATGGAAGTTATAACAATTTTGCAAACCATGACACAAAATTTGAGCATTTCATGATTTATTTAATTTTCTCTATTATATGGTATGATGTATGTTTGGTTGTCTATATTAACGTACCGTTTTCTTAACAAATAAATAATTTTTCATAATGTGGGATAGGTAAACGAGGAAGTTAAATGGTAAGCTTCTAAGTCAAAATAATTAACTTTTAAAATCTTATGATGTTAATTTAATACTGTTTTTCTTACTGAGAATATGTAACTCACTCTTTCCATGCCTTCCCACCAAATGAGTAAGAAAGTGAGGAACTGTAAGATGGCCTACCCTTGGAAGTCTATTAGGATCATGTGGATCCACAAGTCTAAGTGCATGACTGTTCCCGTACTCTGATGAGTCCAATAGTCTAGTGAAAGAAGTGGCTCTTATGTTGTGTTTTGTATTTTGCAACCACTTCTGGCCTCAGTATATGTATGTATTGGAACTTATATGTATTTATATGGGATTTGTAATAATTTTGTTCCGCTGCATAAATTTTATCATGGCCACGTTATTTTGAATCTATATCTGACACCTATTTGCCTTAATTCGTACTCGGAATGTCACAAGTATATTCAAAAAGAACATTTTAGTGTTACAAAATCCCCTATTAATTTATAAGGTAATGATATATTAATCTGTTGTATTTTTTTGAGTTCAACAACTTTCTAACTAATACCATTGACTTTTAAAAGTATAAATTTAAATTATTGTTAGTATGTAATGTGAACTCTGATATAGAAAAAAAAAAGATATCTCTGGTTTTTGTATTTTTTTTTAAATTAAAAAATAAAATTACGGTAATTATAAGAGATCAAGACATACAATTAAGTTGGATTGTTAGGTGGTGGCCATATTTGTTGATGGTTAAGAGATAATATTTATGAGTGTGTGTAAGATAGGGAGGTGGGTGTCGTTGCCATGTATAATTGACTTCAAGTGTGAATGTGTGCTGGGGATAATACAGGAGAGAGTAAGCAGACACATGCATTATAGTGAAGCAATAGCTTTTAATTAAAAGGGATGGTCATAATTGAATAATTTTATATAAGTAGAGCCTTGCAACAATTTATTAATTAATTTTTTTTTAATTACATTACCTTAAATCAAAAGATTTTCCCATATCCCCTTTTAAAGACATAAAATTTCTAGAGATAATTTTGGTATTCCATTTTCCGTTTTAGAATGCACCACATTTTACCTTACACTGTATATTCTACTATATTAAAATGCTCCGCCCCCAATTCCTTACTAATAGCTATTCAACCGTTGTGTCATTTTTTATATACCCCCTCCCGCCCCTTGGGCACACATGACAAAATACCATGATTAGAAAGAAGGTTAGGCTTGCTTATATCACTAATAACTCAGCAAGAAAAGCTATATTCAAGAAAAGAAAGAAGGGGCTGATGAAGAAAGTGAGTGAACTTAGCATTCTTTGTGATGTCAAAGCCTGTGCAATTATTTACAACCCTTATGACTCACAACTAGATGTTAGGCCTTCCCCTCTCGGAGCCCAACACGTGCTTGTTGACTTTAAAAGGAGGCCTGAGATGGAGCAAAATAAGAAGATGGTGAATCAAGAGAGCTCCTGCACCAGATCACTAAGGCAACTAACCAATTGAAGAAGTAGCGCAATGATAATCGTGAGAAGGAGATAATAGATATCATGTTCTAAAGTCCTATCGGGAAGTCCCTTCACCAACTCAACCTTATTGATCTCAACGATTTGGGTTGGCTCATCGAACAACACCTCAAAGGAATCCAGAAGAGGATGGAAACACTCAGCAAGTCACCTCAGCCTCAAGAGGGGACAGATGGAGGAGTGATGATGGGTTTTGGTGAGACTTTCACTCAAATCAAGGAGGATTCTATGGTGCAGAAGCTGCAACAGCTGCAGATGCAGTTCATTGATGGGATGAATCCTCAAGCACAACAACAGTCTTATATAGGGTCTAACAGGGAGCAGGCAGAGATAATGGTGCCATTCACAGATTAGAACGACCAGAATAATTGATTGATATGGTTCAGTGTGTTTAATTACCCTTAGGAATTGAGTATTATGATATTTAATTTTAATTTTTTTTGGGTGTTGTTGGAGTTGTACTTTAAATGACGAATTAAATTCCACCATAGAGATATTCTTAATCATCATAGTCATCGTCTATATAACTGTAGTCATCATAGTAGTTGAGCCATAGTGGTTGGGTCACATACATGCATGTACTTAGATTGCTTTGTGTTATGATTTTCTTTAAATTAATCTTCACCTCAATATTCTATATTTCCTGTGCTAGTGCTACTCTTCATTCTTTAATTTCTCCCTTTCCCCAACTTGACTTGGCTGCATTACTATTTGTTAAAATATATGCATGCTCAATATAATTTTATACTATCATAATGCTCTTCTTTTTCTTTTTTTTCTTTTTTTTATACACAATTGAGAGAGGACAGAAGCATTATTGATGCACTATATGTAGAAATTCAGTTTAGTTAGGAGGAAGATTAAGCTAGCTAAATACTCAAATTTGTTTAGATTTCAAATGAGATTTTTGTGTTGAATTTAATAAATATGAATGCGCTCTTTAGATCATAGAATTAAAATTTGGGATAATGACATTAAGGAATAATTTTTTCCTCAAAGAAAATCCTGATACAATCAGAATATCTAAAATAATTAATATTTTGATTAATCTGAAATTCAAATATAATTCTAAAAATTTTATTTTAGTCAAAACATGCAATATTTTAAATAACTCAAATATATTGCAGAATCTGTAACGATCATAAATAAAATTTACGATGCAATTATTACATTCTGAATGTGGAAAAAAATTGAAATAAATAATTTTTGAACTCAACAATGTGTGAATAGTTAACTAATACTTTATGCAAAAAGAAATGTACAATATATACACATATATATTTAAATATATACAATCACATAGAATAATGAATACATAAAAATATTTTTTACCACTAATTTCAAACACTTTCAACAATTAGTATTTTGAATTTCTTTTACATATATAAATACTCAAAAATCAATAATATAAAGTCTTTTGCTACTAAAAAAAGTGATACTAATATAAAAAAAGACAATCTTTAACTCTAGTGACACAAATTACAACATTAAAATTTTTTAATATTATAATATGTTACTCTAGTATTTGTAGTACGATGTCGCAATTGATTCTTAAAGACATTAACCAGTATTTAACCTTTATTAGTGGGATCACTTATTCAAAATCAATTTATACTTTTGCGACAACAATTTTAAAAATTCATAAGACACAATATAAGTACTTTTTAAAAATAAAGATAAATATAATAATATAATGAAACCACTTATACACCATTGTCAAAGTGTATAACACCAACGTCCATGTGTAAAGTCTAGTATTCAAATTTTAATTATTCATCTGGCTATATTATAATTAATTTTAACATATGATAGCTTTACTAAAATTTATTTTTATTAATTTTTACGTACAACAAATTATATATTTATTTTTGTATTACATAAGAGTCGAATCTTCAATTCTTATTTTTGTAGAGGTAGAGAAGTACCACTTGATTTAAAAGTCAAGTATTATCATGCCTTAATTATATTTAACTTTAAGGAGGATTGATTTCTATTAAGGCGGTTGGTAATGAAGTAAAGATCCTAGAATTTGAACTACTGGGCCTTTGGCCCGATCATTAAGGGATGGCATCAGTTCCCATTAATGAAGAACACATCTAGTCGCAATTTTATATAAAATGTTAACAAATCAGCCAAATTATCACTTACATATCTTTTAATATAATCTGTTAACTTCTAATATCAATCATTTTCTATTAAAATGTATTGAATGTATTTATTTTTTTTATGAACATGTCAATTTAGTGATATATAGATGTATGGAAGTCATAATGACTTCGCGAAGAATGACACAAAAATCTAAACATTTCATGATTTATTTGATTTTCTCTATTATTTAGTATGATGTGCATTTGTTTTGATTATATTAACGTGATTTTTTCTCTAATAAAAAATTCTTTTTATAAGGTAAGATAGGTCTACGAAGTAGCCAAATGATAAGTATTTATGTTAGAATAATTCACCTTTAAAAGCTTACGATATTGTTTAAATACTGTTTTTCTTACTTAGCATATGGAACTCACTTTTTCCATGCCCCCTCCCCCCTAGATGAGGAAGAAAATGATGAACAACTTGCTAACCTACCCATTGAAGTTTATGAGGATCCCATGATCTACAAAATTTGAGTGCATGATCATTCCCTCTCTCTAATGAATCCAATAGAATAGTGAAAGGGGTGTCCCTTTTTTGTATTTTGACTTTTGTATTTTGTAGCCACTTCTGACCTCAGTTATATATGTAATTAGAACTCGTATATTTATAAGGGATTTGTAGTAATTTACTCTATTGTATATGATGTTTATCATGCACTCCTAATTCTGTTTCTATACCTGACACTCATATGCCTTAATTAGCATTGGAATGTCCTAGATGGTATCAGAGCAGATTACACTAAGGCCTTAGGTAGAAAGACCCTTAGAGTACCTAGGAAGAATAAGTCCTCTTTTGAAAAATTAGACCACCCACTCATGTCTTCATTTCTTTTGTAGAAATGATGTGTGGGTACCAAGCGATCTGAAGCACCGAATCACCTGACCAAGGTTGAATTTATCAAACTCTTCCGAGCCATCCAAGGATTGACTGCAACCATAGGTCAAAATCAAGCCAACCCTTGTCCACCTCCTGCCCCAGAATACTGAACGATCGAAAGGTTCATTTCCCAAAACATAGTAAAGTTTAGAAAGCTTAACTAGCCACATTTCGAAGGTGGCCCTGACCCCTTAGTTGTCGAAGCCTAAATCCTATAGATACAGAAGCTTTTCTCTATCTTAGACCTGACTGAGGAATAGAAGGTTCTCCTAGTAACCTTTATGCTAAATGATGAAGTAGAACACTGGTGGCAACTTAAGAAGGAAGTCCTACCTACCCCTACCACCTGGGAAGTTTTCATGGATGCATTATTTGATTAATTCTTCCCTGCCTATGTCCGAGAAAAGAAGGAGGAGGAATTTCAGGATCTCTGCCAAAAAAATCTAATGGTTGCCCAGTATGCAGCCTGTTTTGTCCAATTGTCTAGGTTTCCCCTCTAATGGTCACCCCTAAAAGTTAAAAAGCTAGGAAGTTCTTAAAGGGCCTTTGTGCTGACATCTATGAGACTCAGCTCATATACGGAGGTGGTAGAACATGTCCAGTTGGTCGAAGAACTCATTCCAGCCAGACACTAATGCATTGCCCAAGTCCATACCCAACAACAACAACCCTAATAGCTTAAAAGAAGATTGCCTAACCCAGTAAGTAGCCATCCCAATAAATGAACTAGAGTTACCCTACTCCCTACTTTGCCTCCACCTATGGCTGCCCGACTTACTCAACTCTGTCAACATTGTGGTCGCTCTCATGATGACCTATCCTAACGGTGTATCAATCACGCCTGCTATCGGTGTGAAAGCACCTAACATCTTACTAAAGACTGCCCCCAGTGAGTGAAAGATGTAGCCAGGCGTGTAGCACAAGGTCGTGTGTACCACATGGATGAACCTGGTGTTTTCCCCACTCCTATTCTTATACAGGGTATGCTTTTTATTCATGACACCTTTGCCAAGGCAGTGATCGATACAGTTTCTACTCGCTCTTTTATTTCCTGTGCATTTGCTTGTAAGGTTGACATTATATCAGAACCTTTAGTGGAAATATTAATGGTAGAAACTCCCTCTAGGGGATTTTTAGAAACTCACTGTATATATAAAGGTTGTAAATAAAGGCTTTAGGGATAGAAGTATTTGTGAATATAATATTGTTAGATTTTTTAGGTTTTGGTGTGAATTAGGCATGGATTGGTTAGAAAAGTATAGAGCGATAATCGATTGTCAAAGTAAAATTATAACTTTATGGTCCCCAAAAAAGTAATAAAATCTATTGTTATTATTTTTCCTAATAAATGAATAAATAAGAATATGGATGTTGATCCTACTGTGTGTTCCATACTGATTGTTTGCAACTTTCTGGATGTTTTTCTCATCGAACTTCTTGGTCTACCTCCCCCATGAGAGATAGAGTTCCTAATTGAATTACTGCCTGAAACCCAACTAAACTCAAAACCCCCCTATTGCATGAGTCGTGCTGAGCTAGAAAATCAACTTTTTGAACTAATTACCTAGAATTTGATCTACCCTAGTCATTCTCTTTGGGGTGCTCCAGCATTGTTCATGAAACAGAAGGATGGATCCCTCAAACTCTACGTGGATTATTAGGAGCTTAACTAAGTAACCATTAAAAGTAAGTACCCCTTACCTCAGATCGACGACCTCTTTGATCAATTGCAAAGAGCCACTGTCTTCTCCAAGATTGACCTAAGGACGAGATATCACCAGTTGAGAGTCAAGGAATAAGATATTTTGATGACCGCTAGTCGGTGCAGGTATGGTTAGTACGAGTTCAAGGTAATGCCATTCGAGTTAATTAATGCCCCTGTAGCCTTCATATACCTCATGAACATAGTTTTTTGACACACACTAGATCAGTACGTTATGGTATTTACTGATGACATCTTAGTATACTCCAAGAGCTTGGAGGAACATGTAGTACACTTGTCTAAAGTGTTGGAGAGCCTTCACCGGAATCAACTGTCTACTAAACTTAGCAAATACTCCTTCTGGTTGGATCGTGTTTCCTTCCTCGGTCATGTAATTTTAAGTGAAGGAGTTTCTGTGGATCCATCAAAGGTTGAAATAGTAATCAATTAGAACCTGCCCACTAATGTGGCTGAGGTACATAGTTTCCTTGGCTTGGAAGGTTTCTATAAGTGATTCATTGACGAATTTTCTAAGATTGCTACTCCATTGACCCGACTCACCCGAAACAACATGCCATTTGTCTGGAATTACAAATTTAATGAAAGTTTCATCGAATTGAACTATTGTCTTACCTCTACTCCTCTGTTGATCCTCCCTAACAATATCGAAAGATTTTAGGTCTATTGCGATGCATCTCATATTGGCTTGGGGTGTGTTTTGATGCAGCATGCTAGACTAGTCACTTATGGGTCCTGATAATTGAAACATCATGAGTGAAACTATCCTACTCATGACCTCGAGTTGGTGGCCATTATTTTTTTCCTGAAGATATGGCATCATTACCTGTTTGGTCAGACTTTCAAGATTTACACTAACCAAAAGAGTTTAAAATATATCTTCTCGCAGAAGGAGTTAAATATGAGACAAACACATTGGATGGATCTCCTGAAGGACTATAACTGCAAAATCATCTATCACCCGTGTATAGAAAATGTAGTCATTTATGGAGTAATCCGAAAGGAGTATGCAGTGTTGGCCCAAACCATGGCCTTAAGTTAGAAATTAATGGATAATATGTAGTTGCTTCACCTCAGCTACTATAGCAAAGTCACCTATCTTGCTCAGATCTGAGTTTTACCAGATCTTCATAAAAATCTTGGAAGCTCAATCTACGGACTCGGAACTCACCAAGAATCTAGTTAAGTTTCTTATGACAAATTTTCTAATTTTAAAATTTCAAATGATGGACTGTTTAGATTTCAGAACCAAATTTGGGTTCCTGTCGCTCTAAGGGTGGATGTTCTCAAGACTACCTATGCCTCCAAGCTATCTATCCATCCCAGGAGTACCAAGATGTACAGGGACTTGAAGTGTCAATACATGTTGCCAGGAATGAAGAAGGATATAGTAGACTTTGTCATAAGAATTATTGATGTAGTATAATGGAGTGATGACATAAGAATTATTGATGTAATATATGTAGAAATTCAGTCTAGTTAGGAGGAAGATTAAGCTAGCTAGCTACTCAAATTTATCTAGATTTCAAATGGGATTTTTGTATAGAATTTAATACATATGGATATGCTCTTCCAATCTTGAAATTAAAATTTAGGATAATGGCATTAAGGAATAATATTTTTCTCACAGAAAATCTCGATCGAATCGAAATATCTCAAATTAATTAATATTTTTATTAATATGAATATTATGCATGTATCTAGAAAAATACACTAAAATTATAAATATGTTGTTTAATTATTTTGTTGAATTTATTTCGGGTTCTACTAACTTAGAGATATATAGAATAATCTATCTTTGTTCGTGTATTTTAAAAGATAAAAAAATTATAGTCACATATATACTACTAATTCTGAGTGTTGATGGGAAGTATATGTGTACACTTGCAACTAGCTCCTTTAAGTAGTTTGGACAATATCTTGTTTAATTTGCTAAATATGACATATTATTGTGATATAATAGCAATGTTGTCTAAATATCAAGTAGAATAAGTATTGCTTCATACGTATACACACATATATATAATCTTTAACTGTTTTTCGTTATTTATATTACACCAACATGCAATCTATAGCACATCATAATTATCTTAAAGGTTAGAATCAGTAATGGATGATGGATTGTTTCCTTCTAATTGTTTATTGAACATGACTTTGCTTTCTTCTTGTTTTCTCAATCTCTATTGCGATTCTCGGATGTATTGTTGACGGTATTTCTTGTTATGTTTGTAGTGGTTAATTACTATTGATAAATTTTATTTCAGTTTTTTAAAAAAAAGTTATTGATCTTAAAGGCAAATATGGATTGTCGAGGTTCAGAAGGAATATCTTTTAATACCATTCTAGTATCATTTTTTTTACTGAAGGGAGACAACACCTATATATTATTACTGCATAAAATTTGCAAGAAATATATCGTTGATTTCTTTAGGAGTTTTTTGGCTACTACATAAGTCAATACATAAGTAATCGTATATGTGTATGTATGATGATAAACAACTTATAGATTGTGAGAATTGGAGTAAGCATTTTGTTATGATTGTGTGTCTATAAGCCCCAACATTTTCTATATTATTTTTAGCTAAATGTGCACTATAAAGAAAAAAAAACAATTAAAAGTGCACATATTGTTGAGACCAAAACAAGACTTTTACGGTTGAAATGCAAACTATCTTAATTGGAGGACTATATTGAAAATTTACCAAAAGCAATATCAATATTCTATATGATAAAAATGGGATGCTTAGTACAAAGCATGGGTGGATTATTTATATGAAATTCTAACAGCCTAATTATAAGCAATATCAATCTTCCGTTTCATTGCGATGTTTTACTGCCTTAAGACAACTAATTTCAAGTTTTTTTTTTCTCTCTCTCTCTCTCTCTTTTTAACTAACCCCCCATGTACAAGGAAAATTAATTAAATATTCTAGCAATCTTCGCGTTCAATTCATTTTTTTTACACACCTACATATATGAGAGGGAGTAGATATATACATGAATTATAGTGAAGCATTAGCTTTTAATTAAAAAAGACGGTTGGGATTGAATGATTGTATAAAAGTGCACCCTTGCAACAATTCATTAATTAAATTTTGTAAATTACATTACCTTTAATCATAAGATCTTTCCATATGTCCTATTAAAAACATAAAATTTCTAGAGATGATTTGGGCACTCCATTGCAGTTTTAATCTAACCTTACATGGTCTATTCAGTGTTCCACTTCACATCCATTACTAATAAATCTTCAACCCTTGTCTCATTCTATATATATATACCATCTCACTCTTTGGCCAGACACGAACAAACACCATGACTAAAAAGAAGGTTAAACTTTCCAATATCACTAAAAACTTTGCCAAAAAATCCACATTCAAAAAAAGGAAGAAGAGGTTGATGAAGAAAGTGAGTGAACATATAAAACATATATGCTGAATGAGAATAAAACAAAATGTCCTTACTTGAGTTTTGCCATCCATACATGCTTTTCCAATATAAAACCATTATAGGCTTCCTTATTTTTTTCCCCTTTGAATATATACATGAAAAAGGCTCTCACATACACAAACATATATAGAGAACATAGATATATGTGATCTCACGTCTTTATTTTATATGAAGTTTATGTTTTAAAAGAACATGATGGGTAGGGTAGAATTATAATTAATTGGTCTGAGTGGATTTTTTTTTTATTTCAGAAAAGAAAGAAAACAATCTTATCATTAGTGTAGTTGCATATATTTGACTGAAAGCAAAAATATATAATTTTCTTCTTCTTTTCCTTCTTTCATTTGCTTTATTATGTATTTTAAATATTTTTCATCACATATGATCTTCAAATAAATCTTTTTTTTCAAAATAATTACTGATTGTTTACTATAGCTTCATGAAAAAAATATCAAATGAAATAATGCAGGAAAGAGTAGATATACAGATGGACTACAGTGAAACATTAGCTCTTAATTAAAAGGGACAATCATGATTAAAGGAATTTTGTATAAGTGCAGCCCTGCAACAACTCACTAATTAAATTTTATGAAACATTTCCTTAAATCAAAATATTTTCCCATATTCCCTATTAAATACATAGCATTTTGGAAATGATTTCAACACTCCACTTCCAGTTTTAGAATGCAGTACATCTAACCTCACATGATATATTCAGTGTTTTACTCCCCATCCTTTACTAATATTCTTCAATCCTTGTCTCATTCTATATATAACAATTTCCTCTCTTAGGCCATATATGACAAAAGACCAAGAGTAAAAAGAAAGTTAAGTTTGTCTATATCACCAAATGACCCCACAAGAAAAACCACATTCAAGAAAAAGAAAAAGGGCCTGATGAAGAAAGTGAGTGAACTGAGTAGTCTCTACGACGTTAAAGCCTATGCAATCATTTACAGCCCCTATGACTCGCAACCAGAGGTTTGGCCTTCTTTTTTAGGAGCCTAACGCGTGCTTGTTGACTTTCAGAGGATGCCTGAGATGGAGTAGAACAAGAATATGGTGAATCGAGAGAGCTTTTTACACTAAAGGATCACCTAGACAACTGATGAATTGAAAAACCAGTGCAAGGATAATTGTGAGAAGGAGAACACGTAGGTCATGCTCTAAAGTCTTATTGGGAAGCCCCTCCACCAACTCAACCTCATTGATCTCAACGATTTGGGTTGGCTTATCGAATAACACCTTAAAAAAATCCAGAAGAGGACAAAAACACTTAGCAAGTCACTTCAGCCTCGGGGGACCACCAGACGAAGGAGTCATAAATGATCCTTGGGAGACGTCATCTCAAATCAAGGAGTCTATTCCGAGAGTTATCTTTGCCTTAAAGATATGGCGACATTACCTGTATGGTCAGACTTTTGAAATCTACACTGACCATAAGAGTCTCCAGTATATCTTCTCTCAGCAGAAGTTAAACATGAGGTAAAGGCACTAGATTGATCTTCTGAAGGATTACAATTGCAAGATCATTTATCACACCGAAAGAGGAAAGTTGAGCCCTTGTTATGTAGGACATTTTTTGATCATCGAGCACATTGGACCTATGGCATACCACCTCGCTCTATCTCGAGAGTTTGTGGGTCTTCATGATGTTTTTCACATCTCGATGCTTAAGAGGTACCATCCTTATCCTTCTCATATTATTCCTCATAATGAGGTGCAGGTACAGGTTGACATGACTTATGAAGAGGTTTTTGTGGAGATTCTTGGGTGAACCGACAAGGTCTTGGACAACAAGAAAATTCCCATGGTGAAAGTACGATGGCAACATCATACCCTAGACGAAGCCACGTGGGAGTTAGTGGGTGAGATGAGGGAGAAGTTCCCGAAATTATTCGAGACAAATTTGGGGACAAAATTTTTTTATTCGGTTCTTTGGCGACATTAAACTTATTAATTTACTCTATTTAATATTTATCGTATTTCGTAATTTTGGTTGATCTTTATTTATTTTACTTTTATTTAATTTTAATTAATTTATTTTATTTTATTTTATTATTATTTAATTTTAAGTCTAACTCATCCAATCAATTATAGAAATTTGAAAGAAATCAAAAAAAGGCAAAATGGGAAGAAACTCCTGAGGGGAAACAGGTTGGCTGCACGAGTGTTGGGCACTGTGCGTTCGCACATGCATGCACAACAGCCACGGGACGTGCGCACAATGTGCACGTTCCATCAGCGTGCATAATGCAGGGTTAGAACCTGCTTGTATCTTATCGCGCCCAGGCGGGTTGTCTTTGCGTCACCATGCGCGCGGATAGGCCCTGTGCGCCTGGGTCCTGTGTACAGGCTAGCCCCTACGCGCGTGGTAGGAGTCCTATGTACCTACAGGCTAGCATGCAGCACACTGGCCTGGGCACTGCCACCTCGGGCAGTGCATCATTTCTGCCCCAGGCGACATGTTGCTGCCACTTGTGAAAGAGGCTCTCCTCCCTCATTTTTGGTGCCAAATATCTTTTTCTCCTCTCTCTTCACTAGATTTCACCACTTGGCGTGAATTCAACGGTTCCAAAATTCTATAATTTGCCCTTCCCCTTCCATTTCTCCCAACACTTCTATTCTTCTATTTTTCAAGATTTAGAGAGAGATAATAGTCTAGTGAGAGAAAAAGTAAAAGAAAGGAAAACGGTAAAGGAGAAAACATCAATATTTTGGTAAAAAATGTAGTATTTCTTTCGACATCTTAAGGAGTATTTTTTTATAAACTAATTATTGTGATTTTGCCTGTTTTTTTATGCCTTTGTGTTTAAATAAGTCGAATTATTCTTATTTTCAAGCATGCTATGTGAATTGAAGACACTTGATGAATTGCATATAATAAATATAAAATGTAACCAATATAATTGCCTAGTAAAAATAAAAAGTAAAAAAATAATAAAAAGAAAACAAAAATAGAAAAGTGGAATGAAGCTTGTATGGTGTGAAGTGTATTTGTATTGACATGAATGTTGCATCAAGTGTCTCGTTAGGCTCTCTATTGCTTAGGGGAATCTGTTCCCCTAGCTCTTTGGGGTATCTTTTTCCTCCTTCCTCTATCTGGTTTGGAAAGATGTAAGAGGACCACTCCCAATGGAGGACGACGTACCCTCTAACGAGAGTGGTATTGCACTATCTGTAGGGGTCACCCGTGGCTAAGTAATATTGTTACTATAGATATCTGTTAGGGCGACTATAGCTGGTACAGTTGTGGTCGTAGATCTTTCCACTTTTTGGCTAGCTGAAAATGGGCTTGAGCAAATTGTCATATCTGTATCTAATCTGGTCATTCCACTTTGGTAGTTGGAAATCTGTATCTGCCTTCAGAGAGGGAAGTTGTAACAACTTCGCGAAGCATGACATGAAGATCAGAGCATTTCATGATTTATTTGATTTTCTCTATTATTCGGCATGATGTATGTTTGATTGTCTATATTAACGTACTGTTTTCTTAATAAACAAATTATTTTCATAATATGAGATAAGTATACGAGGTAGTTAAATGGGTGTCAGAATAACGAGTGCATGATAAAATTTTATGCAGTGGAACAATTAATACAAATTCCTTACAAATATATATATGAGTTCCAATTATATAAATATAACTGAGGCCTGAAGTGGCTATAGAATACAAAAACAAAACATAAAAGAATGCCACTTCTTTCACTATGCTATTGAAATCATCAGATTGCGAAACTAATCTTGCACTCAAATTTTGTGGATCCAAGGGATCCTCATAGACTTCCAAGTATAGGTTAGCTTGCGGTTCCTCATTTTCTTCCTCATCTGGGGGGCATGGAAAGAGTGAGTTTCATATGCTTAGTAAGAAAAATAGTATTAAATTAACATCGTAAGGTTTTAAAGGTGAATTATTTTAACTTAAAAGCTTACCATTTAGCCACATCATAGACCAATCTTACATTATGAAAATAATTAATTTATTAAGAAACAACGCATTAATATGAACAAATCAAATATTCATCATGCCAGATAATAACGAAAATCAAATAAATCATGAAATTCTCATATTTTCATGTCATGCTTTGCGAAGTGTTACAACTTCCATTTCTGAAGGCAGATACAGATTTCCAATTACCTAGGTGGAATGACTAGATCAGATACAGGTATGATAATTTGCTCAGGCCCATTTCTAGCTGGCCAAACCATAGTACGATCTATGATCACGGTCGTACCAACCATAGTGGCCCGATTTGATATCTACAGTCACAACAACACTTAGCTAAGGGTGACCCCTAACAGATATTCGCGTTACCACTCTCGTTAAAGGGTACACTATCATCCACCAGGAGCAGTTCTCTTACGTATTTCCAGACCAAATAGGGGAGGGAGAAATAGATACCCCGAAGGGCTAGGGAAACAGATACCACTCAGAGATAAAAAGCCTAATGAGACACTTTATTCAATATGCATATCAAGACACATATATTTTGGACCATTCATGCTTCATTCCACTTTTCTATTTTCTTTTTCTTTTTATTCTTTATTTTTACCAAGCAATAATAACGACTTCACATTATATTTTGTTATACGCAAATCATCAAGTGTATATTATTCACATAATATACTTGAAAACAAGAATAATTCGACTTATCTGAACTATAAATGCAAAGGCATACAAGCAGACAAAATCACAATCGTCATGTTTAATAGTTCTATTTTATCTAAAAATATTCCTTAAGACATTAAAAGAAATAATAAATTCCTTATCAAAACTTTGATGTTTTCTCTTTCACCGTTTTTCTTTTCTTTTCCTCCTCTCACTAGATTATTCTCTCTCTCTCTCCTTTTTCTTTAAGTCTAGAAAAATGGAAGAATGGAAGAGTGGGGAAGAATAGGATGGGAAGGCCTATTTATAAAATTTTAGAACGGTTGGATTTACATCAAGTGGAAAAATTCGATGAAGAGAGAGGAGAAAAAGAGCTCGACAAAAAAAACGAGGGAGGAGGGCCGCCTCTAGCTACTAGGCCACCACTCGAGGTGACAGTAGTGCACTGCAGGCTATCCTGCAGGTGCACAGGTCTCCTGCCATGCATAAGGCCTATCTGTGCGGCATCCGCGTAGGCGACTCTGTTTCCCCGTGGGATTTCTTCTTGTTTCACTATTTTTATGATTTTTCTAAATTTTTCTAAAACTAAATTAAATAAAATCAAATGCAAATTAAATAATAAATACTCAAAATTTCATAAAATTTCATAAAAATAAAATAATGAAAAATCAACCAGATTTACGAATTACGATAAATAATACGCAGTGTAATTTAAATGAGTTTAATGCTGCCAAAGGGCCGAACAAATAGGATTTTCTAAATTAATTAAGCACAACAATGGGCAGGGTGTTACAAATACCAGGCTAGTATCATTTGTCTATTGAAAGAGAGATAACACTTTTATATTTTTACTGCATTAAATTGGCAGGAAATATATGTTTGATTTCTTTACGAATTTTGCGGCTAGTACAAAAATCAATATAAAAGTATTCATATATATTACTTTTATTATAACATTTTAAAATTGAATCATACTAATCTTTCCTTAACAATATGATTGGTATTTTTTCTCTTCATAAGAGATTTTAGATTCAAATTGTGCATTTTTGTAGATTATCTTTAAGAGGTTATGTCATCTAATTAATGAAATGTATGAATTATTATTAAAAAATCTAAATCCTAAATTTCAATTCTATATTTTAAAAGTAATATTTTTCTGAAAAGTAATATACCTTTTACCCATAACAAGTAGATTTTTAAAACAAACCATAAGGAATGCCTATATAGCAAAATCAACCAATAGCATCATCTAAAATACATGAGACCTTGGAGCATAAAATAATAGCAAAAAAAATGCATAAATAACAACAACATAGTTTAAACACTACATTACACATCTAAAACAACTTCCTATATCTCTATGTGTGATGATGTTTAACAGCAATATGAAAGGGTTATTCGAGACACTTAACTGTTTAAACTAGTTGACGTATAATTGATTAATTTTGGTTGTGTGTGAATTTCATATTGTATGTATAGAAGCTCCAAGGATCATGCCTATATGAGTTAATGGATACCTTATAGATTTTAAGAATTGGAACAAGCGTTCCTTTGGCTATATGCGCACTGAAAAGAAAAAAAAACAACTAAAATCACACATATCACCCACACCACCAAAGATCTCCAAGCTTTTACCAATATCCTCTCAAACCCATTTGTTCCTCTCTTCCAAGCAGCTTTGTTGCTCCCTCTCACTCAATCACAGACACTTGAAAATAGTGCATATCTGCTAGAGCTTTACAACTCTATAAATTCCTATTCACTTTTCCTATTAACACCTCATCCCACACCACAATGACTAGTCAGCTTATTTTCCAGCTATTGCCAACATCACCATCTCAGAACAACCTCCCATACATCTTTCCTATTACACATCTTTGGTATCACGTAGAATTTGGTTAATAATACATTAACCTACCTATTAGCTAAAAACTCATTTTTGATATAGGAAGCTACTAATAATTCAAGCCCTTTTTATGAAAATACTTGAAATTTTATTAACTAGAACTAGCAAATATGATCCAATAATATAACAATTTATTGACCATAGTATACTATTGCCAACAATATAAATTCTTATCTCATATATTATTCCAAACTTTTTAGTGCATTTATGGTGTAAATGTGTATTTAATTTTCATTTAATTTTTTCTTTGTGAAACTATATACATAATATGCCTATAAGTAGTGGTATCTCAATAATAATACACAATTTTCATTTCTCACAAGATAACATGGTATTAGAGCTGTTAATATATCTAGAAGAATTTAGATAGCTAATATATGAATAAATTGTGTTTTCCATACAAAAAATAATGAATAAGGGTGACTTTGATAGAAGATAAATAATGATAGATGGTTGCAAAGAACATTGTGGAGAAAGAGGAAATGGGAAACATGGTTGGATTAATTCGTGAAAAGGATGACAGAGAAGTTGTATCAAAATATGGCTCTGATACCCAAAACTATATTAAAAATATAAATTGCATAATAAAGTTCTCCTTTTATCCTCTTTTTTGAAAAAAATGTGTTCTTCTAGAACGAGATTGTTATTTTTTAATTCAATAAATTTAATACAAATATACTTTATCTTAGGCCAAAAAAAAATTTGTTATATACACAAGAAAACAAAAAAAGTGATATAAGAAGTCCTAGGGGACATACTTTTAAATGTTGGATTACCTGTAGGGTTACTTTACATGTGAAGCTCCCTCATGTATTACATATCGATCATATAATTTGGGATGCATCAATTACCCTTAACTTCCTTAACTGGAAGATTCAAGATGTTATATTTAGGAAATATAATTTCAAACTATCTTCTTATAAATAGTTTGCATTGTAGGTTTTAGCTATTTATCACTATTCTACATAATTAATGAAGTATATATATATATGTTTATTGTTATAGAACTTTTTAATTTTCTAATTATCATGAATTTTTTTTAAAAGGAAGATAACTTTATTTATCAAAGAAGATAGCCATACAACATCATCTTAATCTTTATCCATCTTATTATGTTACTCTATTAGTTTATTTTATACTGGACACTATTAATTAATTCTAAATAATTAGCACTTTGTTGGCAAGGTAACCTACAATTTTCTTTGGGGATAAATCTTTTTAAGGGTTCGGCTGTAGGTTAGGTATTGCATATTTTTCCTTAATGAAAAGATAATTTTATTATTAAAATGGTAGTTGCATGTCCTTTTTTTCTTTGAATAATAAAAAATAATTTTGTCAATAAGGACAATTCCATCATTTTTAAAGAGAGATTACAAGAAAGCACAAAACCACTAGCCGTAGAAAAATTAAAAGCACAATTTAAGAATAAAATTATATGATAATATAGGTGATTCGAAATAGAAGCTAAACACGAAAAAAGTATATTCTTAAAACATTTGTTGTATGATCCCCCTTCATAGCCTCATACCAATACATCAAAAGGTAAGTTACATTTCAGCAAAGAATTCTTTCATGAGTTAGATATAGTTGTTTATGTTTTAACTATATATATGCATATATGTACTTATACTGAAATTTTTATGTTTTTAACTTGTTTATTTCTAAAATAATTTATTTTGATTTATCTTGTAACAATTAACTATTTCAATATTTTAGAAATTGTAAAAGGAAGTGAATGGCAGAATATTGGAGCTTATGTACATTTGAGATAGTCAATTGATGAAGATTGCAAAAGCTTAAACCATCACCCAATCTTCTAAATATCTAATAAAGCACATAGTCACTTGTAGAAATTGAACTAATTATCCTCCCTATTTCATCATCAACTTGAGTAAAGAGATCTATTTGCTATTTGAATAAGTACTAAGCGTAAGTAGGTAAACAATCTCGAAAACATCCATACTTAATTGGATCAGGACCTATTGAAGCCAAGTATTGGTGATTTTAGTGAGTAATATAGCTTTTGTAATAGCTTTACCTAGGATTTCGAACTAGTGGTGAATCAGGAGATGACGGCTGCTAAGGAGTGATTTAAGATGAATTGTATTGTTCTTGGAGTACCACATTGAATAAGAAGATTTTTTATTAGCTTTGACTATTTCTCTAGCCCTCTGGATGGGTTTATGATGCTCTAACATTGGTTCTAACTAGCCAATGAAAGAGACTATTTAGTGGGTATGTATACATACCATTAGAACTCGTACAATGATGGTTTACATTGATTCTTCTATTTTGTTTATTTAGCTATTGTTTCACCTTTAAAGGTTACAGAGTTCTTACTTTTCTACTTATGTTATTGTATAATGCTCAATTTGACATTTTTTAAGTTTTTACTTTTTCTTATAGGAGATAATTGAAGCTAATATAGAGGGTAAATTAATGAGTATGTTGAATATGGTCATTTTCTTTAATTTCTACACTTACACTTAAGAGAGTGAGTAGATAATCAGAGTTGTCTATGGTTAGAACAAGTTAACTGAGCTGGTGAATTAACGTGGCATCAAGCTTGCAATAAGGATCTAATACATGGAGATTTTTCTTTGAAGAAAAGAAAATGAAGGGGATTGGTTGCAGTTAAGGTTATAGGAGGATTATAAAAATTATCAAAGTATATATTTAACTTTTCTTGTCTACTTGTATAAGATCTTAATATAGTTATTAATTGAAAATTATATATATGATTTTAGTTTGAAATCGATATATAAATTAAATATACAGATATAAAGAATGAAATGTAATATGTTTTTACATGTATATATGTGTATTATTAATTTTGATTTGCAGGTCTTCTGAAATCAAAGAAGATACTTTGAAACTTTGTTGTGACTTGGGAACGGATTATTAGTACGTCTATATTAGAAGAGTATAAAAAACAAATACAGGATTACATTTGAAATGTTTGCAAATCATTATAATTAGCTAAAGAGCAAGTCTTATATATATATGTATAAAGTGAGTCAAAAGAAAAGGTGCGCGTATATAATTGTGGTACGATGATGGTAATTAAGGAAGTGGCTATGAATCCAGTTCCTCGTGTGTGGCTAATTTATTTTATATATAAAAATAAAGATTTATGTAACCTGCTCATCACATTATGGGCTTGAGTTCCAAATGCACATTTTCAATTCAAAAATGAATCTCCCTATAAGTTGAGTTAGGCAGACGGTAAAAAAGGAGAGCAATTATATATGCAGGTATATATATATGTATTAAACTTTTCTGAATATTAAATGCTAGATGCAGAATATTTTATTTTAATCTTTAATTGTATATAGAAAAAATATATACACATATGATATTTAGTGCATCAAACCATGTGTATAGTATATAATTTGAAATAATTTAGAATGCACCACATCTTACCTTACATTGTATATTCTATTATATTAAAATGCTCCACCCCCCATTCCTTATTAATAGCTATTCAACCGTTGTATCATTTTATATCTACCCACTCTCGCCCCTTGGGCACACATGATAAAATACCATGACTAGAAAGAAGGTTAACCTTGCTTATATCACTAACAACTCTGCAAGAAATGCCACATTCAAGAAAAGGAAGAATGAGCTGATGAAGAAAGTGAGCGAACTTAGCACTCTTTGCGATATCAAAGCCTGTGAAATTATTTACAGCCCTTATGACTTGCAACCAGATCTTTGGTTTTTCCCTCTCGGAGGCCAACACGTGCTTGTTGACTTTAAGAGGATGCCCGAGATGGAGCAGAGCAAGAAGATGGTGCATCAAGAAAGCTTCATGCACCAGAGGATCACTAAGGCAACGGACTAACTAAAAAAGAAGTGCAATGATAATTGCAAGAAGGAGATAACAGATATCATGATATACTTGAGTGATCCGGTAGAACAAGCGAAACATTTGGCAATAGTGCTAAGGATACTTCGAAGAGCCAAGTTGCATGCAAAGTTCAGTAGATGTGAGTTTTGGTTAGATCAAATAACATTCTTGGCCCATATTGTGTCAAAAGATGGGGTATCTGTTGACCTAGCAAAGTTAGAGGCAATGGTAAAGTAAGAGGATGGAAACACTCAGTAAGTCACCTCAGCCTCAGGAGGCGACAGACGGAGGAGTAATGAAGGGTCCTGGTGAGACTTTCACTCAAATCTAGGAGGATTCTATGGTGCAAAAGTTGTAGTAGCTGTAGATGCAGTTCGTTGATGGGATGAATCCTCAAGCATAGTAACAGCCTTATGTAGGGTCTAACGGGGAACATGCAGAGGTGATGGTGCCATTCACAAATCAGAACAACCAGAATAATTGATTGATATGGTCCAGTGTGTTTAATTACCTTTAGGAATTGAGTATTATGATATTTAATTTTGAATATTTTGGGGGTGTTGTTGGAGATGTACTTTAAATAACCAATTAAATTCGACCATAGATCAGTTTCTTAATCGTTATAGTCATCGTCCAAATTGTTGTAGCTGTCATCATCACAGTCATACTCGTTGGATCACATACATGCATGTACTTAGATTGCTTTATGTTATGATTTTCTTTAGATTAATCTTCACCTCAATATTTTATATTTTATGTGCTAGTCCTACTCTTCATTCTTTAATTTCTCCCTTTCCCTGGCTTGACGTGTCTGCATTACTATTTGTTAAAATATATGCATGCTCAATATAAATTTATGCTATCAGAATGCTCTTTTCTCTTCTTTCTTTTCTTTTTTAATACACAATTGAGAGAGGACAGAAGCATTATTGATGCATTATATGTAGAAATTCAGTTTAGTTAGGAGGAAGATTAAGCTAGCTAGATACTCAAATTTGTTTAGATTTCAAATGAGATGTTTGTATAAAATTTAATAAATATGATGCGCTCTCCAGATCATAAAATTAAATTTTGGGATAATGGCATTAAGGAATAATATTTTCCTCAAAGAAAATCCCGATATAATCCAAATACCTAAAATAATTAATATTTTGATTAATCTGAAATTTAAATATAATTCTAAAAATTTTATTTTAGTCAAAACATGCAATATTTTAAATAACTTAAATATATTGGAGAATCTCTAACGATCATAAATAAAATTTCACGATGCAACTATTTTGTTCAGAATATGGAAAAAAACTGAAATAAATAATTTTCAAACTCAACAATCTGTGAATTGTTAACTAATACTTTATGCAAGAAGAAATGTACAATATATACAAATACATATTTAAATATATACAATCACATAAAATAATAAATATAGAAAAAAAAATTTGACGGCTAATTTCAAACACTTTAAGCAATTAATATTTTAAATTTCTTTTACATATATAAATACTCAAAAATCAATGATATATAGTTTCTTACAATTAAAAAAAATGTTACTAATATAAAACAAGACCATATTTAATTCCAGTGACACAAACTACAACATTAAAATTTTTTCAATATTATAGTATGTTACTCTAGTAAGTGTAGTATGATGTTACAATTGATTCTTAATTGGTGGTAGGTGTAGGAGATCAAGACACATAATTAAGTTTGATTTGGAAGGAGGTGACCACATTAGTTGATGATTAAGCGTAATAACTGTGAGTGTGTATAAGATAAGGAGGTGTGTATGGTTGCCATGTATGATTAATTTCAAGTGTGAATGCATGCTGGGATAATGCAAGAGAGAGTAGGTATATAAGTGCATTATAATGAATCAATAACTTGTAATTAAAAGGGAGGATTGGATGATTTTAGATAAGTGCAGCCTTTCATTATTTTATTAATTAAATTTTGTGAAATACATTCCTTAAATGACAAGATTTTCCCATATCCTCTATTAAAGACATAATATTTTTGGAGATAATTTGAACATTTCACTTGCAATTTTAAAATGCACCACATCTTACCTTACATGGTATATTCTACTATATTAAAATGCTCCAGTCCCCATTCCTTACTAATAACTATTCAATGTTTGTCTCATTCTATATATACACTCACTTGCTCCTTGGACAGACACAACAAAACACTATGGCTAGAAAGAAGGTTAAACTCGCTTATATCACAAACGACTCTGCAAGAAAAGCCATGTTCAAAAAAAGGAAGAAGGGATTGATGAAAAAAGTGAGTGAACTAAGCACTCTCTGTGATGTCAAAGCCTGTGCAATCATTTACAACCCCTATGATTCAAAACAAGAGGTTTTGCCTTCCCTTTTCGGAGCCCAATGCGTACTTGCTTATTTTAAGAGGTTGCCCAAGATGGAGCAAAGAAGAAGATGGTGAATCAAGAGACCTTCTTGTGCCAAAAGATCGCCAAGGAAATAGATCAACTAAAAAAACAGTGCAAGGACAATCACGAGAAAGAGATCACGCATATCATGTTCCAAAGTCTTATCGGGAAGCCCCTCCACCAACTCAACCTTGTTAATCTCAACAATTTTGGTTGGTTTATTGAACAATGCCTCAAAGAAATCCAAAAGAGTATTGGAACACTTTGGAAGTCACCTTAGCCTCAAGAGGCCACAGACGCAGGAGTGATGAAGGGTCCCAAGGAGACATTCACTAAGATCACGGAGGATCACCCGGTGCAGATGTTGCAGCAGCTACAGACGTGGTTCATTGATGGGATGAACCCGCAAGCACATCAGCAACCACCTAGAGCAGATGGGGAATAGGCAGAAATGATGGTGCCATTCACCCATAAGAACAACCAAAATAATGGACTGATATGGTCTAGTGCATTTAACTGCCCTTAGGAATTGAGTATTATGATATTTAATTTTAAATTTTTTGGAGTGTTGTTGGAGATGTACTTTAAATAACCAATTACATTCCACCACAAAGATATGTTGTCGGTTTCTTAGTCATCGTAGCGTCGCCTTAATAGTTGTAGTCATCATAATAGTTGTAACTGTCACCATCATAGTTGTAGTCGTCGAGTCACATGCATACATGTACTTGGATTACTTTGAATTATGATTTTCTTTAGATTAATCTTCTCTTTAATATTTTATATCTTGTACGAGTACTACTCTTCGTTCTTTAATTTCTTTCTTCCCCCTGCTTGACGTGGCTACAACTATTTGTTAAAATACCTGCATGCTCAATGTAATTTTAAGCTATTATAATGCATTTTTCTCTTCTTTTCTTTTCTGTTTTGTTTTACATAATGGAGTGATGACATAAGAATTATTGATGTAGTATATGTAGAAATTCAGTCTAGTTAGGAGGAAGATTAAGCTAGTTAGCTACTCAAATTTATCTAGATTTCAAAATGAGATTTTTGTATGGAATTTAATATATATGGATATGCTCTTCCAATTTTGAAATTAAAATTTAGGATAATGGCATTAAGGAATAATATATTTCTCATAGAAATTCTCAATCTAATCAGAATATCTCAACTAATTAATATTTTTATTAATATGAATATTATGCATGTATCTGGAAAAATACGCTAAAATTTTAAATATGTTGTTTAATTATTTTGTTGGATTTATTTCGGATTCTACTAACTTAGAGATATATAGAATAATCTATCTTTGTTCCCTATATTTTAAAAGATAAAAAAATTATAGTCACATATATACTACTAAATCAGAGTGTTGATGGGAAGTATATGTGTACACTTGCAACGAGCTCCTTAAGTAGTTTGGACAATATCTTGTTTAATTTGCTAAATATGACATATTATTGTGATATAATAGCAATATTGTCTAAATAACAAGTAGAATAAGTATTGCTTCATACGTATATACACATATATATAATCTTTAACTGCTTTTCGTTATTTATATTACACCAGCATGCAATCTATAACATATTGTAATTATCTTAAAGGTTGGAATTAGTAATGGAGGATGGATTGTTTCCTTCTATTTGTTTTTTGAACATGACTTTGCCTTCTTCTTGTTTTCTCAATCTCTATTGCGGGTGTCGGATGTATTATTGACGGCACTTCTCGTTATGTTTGTAGTGGTTAATTACTATTGATAAATTTTATTCTAATTTTTTTAAAAAAGTTAATTATCTTAAAGGCATATATGGATTGTCGAAGTTCAGAAGGCATATATTTTAATACCATACTAGTATCATTTTTTTTCACTGAAGGGAGACAACACCTATATATTATTACTGCATAAAATTTGCAAGAAATATATTGTTGATTTCTTTAGGAGTTTTTTGGCTACTACATAAGTCAATACATAAGTAATCATATATATTACTTTTATTATTATATTTTAAAATTAAATTACAATAATCATTCCTTAATAATATGTATAGTATTTCCTCTCTTTATAAATTTTTTTTTATTGAAATTGTACATTCTCATATATTATCTTTAGGAGATTGTGCTAATTAATAAATGAAATGTATGAATTGTCACTATAGAGATTTAAATCCTAAATTTTATTTTTATTTTTTAGAATTAATATTTTTTTTGAAAAGTAATATAGCTCTTAACAATAACACGCAAAACCAACCACTAGCATCATCTAAAATACATGAGACCTTAGAGTATAAAAGAAGAGCATCATATAAAAAGTGGCATAAACAACCATAAAATAGTCCACACTACACATCTAAAATAACTTCTTGCATGTGTAAACGTGATGATAAACAACTTATAGATTGTGAGAATTAGAGCGACCGTTTTGTTGTGATTGCATGTCTATAAGCCCCAACATTTTCTATATATAGTTTTGGCTATATGTGCACTAAAAAGAAAAAGGCAACTAAAAGTGCACATATTGTTGGGACCAAAACAAAGACTTTTACGATTGAAATGCAAACTATCTTAATTGGAGGACTATATTAGAAATTTGTGAAAAGCAATATCAATATTCTATATGATAAAAATGGGATGCATAGTACAAAGGATGGGTGACCTATTTATATGCAATTCTAACAGTGTAATTATAACCATTATCAATCTTTTATTTCGTTGCCATGTTTTAGTCCCTTAAGACAACTAATTTCGAGTTTTTTTTTCTCTCTCTCTCTTTTTAACTAACCCCTCATATATAAGGAAAATTAATTAAGTATTCTAGCAATCTTCTGGTTCAATTCATTTTTTTTACACACCTATACATATAAGAGAGAGTAGATATATACATGCATTATAATGAAGCATTAACTTTTAATTAAAAAAGATAGTTGTATTTGATTGGGTTTATAAAAGCGCAGCCTTGCAACAATTCACTAATTAAATTTTGTAAATTACATTACCTTTAATCATAAGATCTCTCCATATGTGCTATTAAAAATATAACATTTCTAGAGATTATTTGGGCACTCCATTTGCAGTTTTAATCTAGCCTTACATGGTATATTCAATGTTCCACTTCACATCCATTACTAATAAATCTTCAACCCTTGTCGCATTCTATAAATGCACCATCTCGCTCTTTGACCAGATATGACCAAACACAATGACTAAAAAGAAGGTTAAACTTTCCTATATCACTAACAACTTTGCTAGAAAAGCTACTTTCAAGAAAAGGAAGAAGAGTTGATGAAGAAAGTGAGTGAACTCAGTATGCTCTGCAAAGTCAAAACCTGTGAAATCATTTACAGCCCCTACGATTGGCAACCAGAGGTTTGGTCTTCCCCTTTCCTAGCGCAACGCCTGTTAGTCGACTTTAAAATGATGCCTGAGAAGGAACAAAGCATGAAAATGGTGAATCAAAAGAGTTTCTTGCACCATAGGATCACCTAGGCAACCAACCAATTGAAGAAGCACCGCGAGGACAATAGGGAGAACAAAATCATGCAGGTTATGTACCAAAGCCTTATTGGGAAGCCCCTTCACCAACTAAACCTCATTGTTTTGAATGATTTGGCTTGGCTCATCCAACTATACCTCAAGGAAATACAAATAAGGACAAAAACACTCAACAAGTCACCCCAACCTAGTGGGGCCACGTATGGACTGATTAAGGATTTCGGGTAGATGCCCACTCAGATCAACAAGGATTCTCCAACATATGGAGTTTTACTCATCTTCTAGTTTTCCTACTTTCACCTCAATAACATACCAGTACTATAACATATGGAGTTTCACCCATATTAAAAAAATAATGCAGTATGTAAGAAAGATAAGCAATACATTTTTATCAATTTATTTAAAAAATAATTTCTCTAATTAAGGCTTATCCATAATCTAACTAATTAAATAGAATGTATATATATGTATATATATCCATCCTACTTCTTATACTTATTTTGTTTAAATGATAAAATAATAGGCATTTCTTATCAAATTTATCAATTACAATACATTTCCACAGTTCCCCAGGTTGATCAAACAATAAGATTACAATCAAATTTCCTTGGCCACAATATATATCAAAAATGAAATAAATTAGAACATTTATGTATATATATTGAACATATAAAACATATATGCTGATTGAGAACAAAAAAACTGTCCTTACATGAGTTTTGCCATCTATACATGCTTTTCCAATATAAAACCATTATAGGATTCCTCATTCTTTTCCCCTTTGAATGTATACAGGAAAAAGGCATTCACATACACAAACATATATAGAGAAAATAGTTATATGTGATCTCATGTCTTTATTTTGTATGAAGTTTATGTTTTAAAAGAACATGATGGGTAGGGTAGAATTATAATTAATTGGTCCAAGTGGATTTATTTTATTTCAGAAAAGAAAGAAAACAATTTTATTATTAGTGTAGTAGTTTTATTAGTTGCATGTATTTGATTGAAAGCAAAGATACATAATTGTCTTCTTCTTTTCCTTCTTTCATATGCTTTATTAGGTATTTTAAATATTTTTCAGCACACAAAATTTTCAAATAAATCTTCTTTTTCAAAATAATTACTGATTGTTTATTGTAACTCTATGAAAAAAATATAAATTTCGAAAGTATAAAGAATCCAAAACATGGAAGCCCGATTGCATATAGTAACTAATTATCTACTAAATGTATATAATTGATTGTTATATAGAGACATATTTCGACTTTAATAATTGTAATTAAAATATTCTTCTATAAAGATAAAATCAAATACACATGCACTCTAAATAATCATATTCGACATATTGCATACCAAATAAAATAATGCAGGAGAGAGTAGATATAAAGATGGACTATAGGGAAACATTAGCTCTTAATTAAAAGGGATAGTCATGATTAAAGAAATTTTGTATAAGTGCAGCCCTGCAACAACTTACTAATTAAATTTTGTGAAACATTTCCTTAAATCAAAATTTTCCCATATTCCCTATTAAAGACATAGCATTTTAGAGATGATTTCGACACTCCACTTCAAGTTTTAGAATGCAGTACATCTAACCTCACTTGGTATATTCAATGTTTCACTCCCCATCTTTTACTAATATTCTTCAACCCTTGTCTCATTCTATATATACCCATTCCCTCTCTTAAGCCACAAACCAAATGACAAAAGACCATGAGTAGAAAAAAAGTTAAGTTTGCCTATATTACCTAATGGCCCCGCAAAAAAAAAAACCACATTCAAGAAAAGAAAGAAGGGGCTGATGAAGAAAGTGAGTGAACTCAGTAGTCTCTATGACGTTAAAGCCTATGCAATCATTTACAGCCCCTATGTCTCGCAACCAGAGGTTTGGCCTTCTTTTCTAAGAGCCTAACGCGTGCTTGTTGACTTTTAGAGGATGCCCAAGATGAGTAGAGCAAGAAGACAGTGAATCGAGAGAGCTTATTGCACTAAAGGATCACAAAGAAAACTGACCAACTGAAGAACAAGTGCAAGAACATTTGCGAGAAGGAGATCACGTAGGTCATGCTCCAAAGTCATATTGGGAAGTTCCTGCACCAACTAAATGTCATTGATCTCAACGATTTTTGTTGGCACATCAAACAACACCTTAAAGAAATCTAGAAGAGGATAGAAACACTTAGGAAGTCACTTTAGCCTCAAGGGACCACCTGACGGGGGAGTCATGAAGGGTCCTTAGGAGACATCTGTTAAAATCAAGGAGGATTCTCTTGTGTAGGAGCTACAACAATCGCAAGAGTGGTCCATTGATAGGATGAACTCGTAAGTACAGCAACAGTTTCATGTAGGGTTTGCTAGTGAGGAACAGGCGAAGACGATGATGCCATTCACAAATAAGAATAACTAGAATAATAGACTAATATGGTCTATCATGTTTAATTACCCTTAGGAATCAAGTATTAGGATGTTTAGTTTTAAATTTTTTTAACACTATTGGAGATGTATTTTAATTAACCGTTTATAGTCCACTACATAGATAGGTTGTCAGACTCGTATTCATTGTCTTAATAGTTGTAATCACCATAATAGTTGTAGTTGTAGTCGTCACAGTCGTTCGGGCATCTTTATGGCACTATGATGCGTGCTGGTGCGCATTTGTGCAGAGAGTCTTTGTGTGGGAATGCCACTACACTCCAAGCACCTGCACATTGCAGCAAGCCTTAGGCATCGTGTTGATCTACCAGGATTCTACGGATGTTGAGGGGTCTTCGCGGATGTGCTCCCCACACCACGGGTGTGGGTAGGAGGATAAATTCCCTCAGGCACAAGGTAAAATAAATAAATAAAATTTGTAATGCAGTAAACTAAGTAAATTTTGGACAAATTGGTATTTTAGGAATATTTGTATAAATTGAAATTTTGGTATAACAAAAAATGATGTGGTTAATTTAAAAGAATAAATCTAATAAAATTATTAAGATCTTAAAATTCTACGAATAATTTTATAAACTAAAAGCTCATTAGAAAGAAATTTTAAATCTATAAATAATTATAAAAGAAGGAGAATCAACATTTGAAAAAACTTGAAAGTAAAAGACTAAAGAGAAAATAAAACCAAATTAAAAGAATATAAAAAGTTAACTAATAAAATAAAAAGTCAAAATTTAACAAACACATAATCTAGTTAAATCTGGTTCACCATATTTCCTTTGAGAGGTATTTTGTTTTGATTATTCCAGAACTGCTAGAATATGAGTGACATGTCCAATGCAAATGAAGGCATAATGATGCAAGATACAGAAACAGATTACTAGTGCATTATAAAAATTATATGCAGCGTAGAATATTATTACAAATCCCTTACTAAAATATATGAGTTCCAATTACAATATATATAATTGAAGTTAGAAGTGGCAACAAAATACAAAGGGTCACTTCTTTCACTATGCAATTAGACTCATCAGAGTGCAGGACAAGTCATGTACTTAAGATTTGTGAGTCCTCGGGATCCTCATAGACTTCAAGGGGTAAGTCAATGATTGGTTCCTCACTATCTTCTTTATCTGGGGGGGAGGTATGGAAAGGGTGAGTTCTATATACTCAGCAAGGAAAATAACATTTAAATAAAATCATAAGATTTTAAGAGTGAATAATTATATCATTATACTTACCATCAGGTCACGTCAAGGTCCTTTCTTATTTTATGAAAATCATCTTATTTATTAAAAGAAACATAATCTCACAGTCACAATGATCAAATCAAAATCATATTTAACAGTTGAAAAAATCAAATAAATCATGAAATGCTCAAATTTTTATGTCATGCTTCGTGAATTCATTCTGAGTTCTATTTCTGAGGGGAGATATGGATTTCTGACTACCCATGTGGAATGATCATATCATATATATAACGACAATTTGCTCAGGTACATAGCCTTGCCAAACCATGGTACAATCTATGACCACGGTCGTACCAACCACAGTGGTCCTATCATATATTCTATCACCACGACAGTACTTAACCAAATGTGACCCCTAGCAGATATTTGTGTCACCGCTCTCGTTAGAGGGTACGCAGTCATCCACAGGAAGTAGTCCTTTAATGCCTTTCTAGACCAGATGGGGAGGGAGAAATAGAAACACCTCTGAGATAAAATGCCTAATGAGACACTTGATGCATTATGCATGTCAATTCATATATATATATTTTTCAGGCCATTCAAGCTCATTCTCCTTCTCTTTCTTTCTTTTTCTATATATATTTCAGAAAATTATCATCGAATTCATTTAATTCACATGCAAATTATTAAGTGCTTATAAAATCACATAACATGCTTGAAATCAAGAACAAATCACTTTATTAAACATAAAATATGCAAAACACAAAACATAAACTTCATAATTTTGATTTTCTAGAAATGCTCCTTAAGATGTTTAAGGAAATAGTAAATTTCTTACCAAAACCTTGAAATTTTCCTACACCTTTCTTCTTCTTCTCTCTCTAGATCACTCCCTCTCTCTCTAAGCTCTTGGAAGATGGAAGAATGAAATAGAAGTGATGAAAGAAAATGGTCCTTATCTATAAAAAATTAGAACCGTTAGATTTGCGCCAAATGGTGAAATCCAGTGAGGAAAGAGAAAGTTGAGTTAAAGATGAGTTATTTTACATGATGCGACGGCAATGCGAAAAATGGAGGAAGAATCCTTCATCAATGGCGCAGGGCCTACAGCACGTAAGGCACCGCACGTATGCCTAATACTCACAGGCCTAAGCACGCAGGCCTACTGCGCGGACGGTGCGTGCACAGGGCGCATGGCGTCTCGCCATGTCTGCGGGGACTATCTTATTTGTGTATAATGGGACGCATGCATGGACTGGCCAATATGCACGCGATGTGATGTGTGTGCAGACTGGCCCTGTGCCCCACATGGATAGGATTTGTGCACGTCCTGTGTTGGTCACACACGGACGCACGCGAATAGCTTGCTGTGCCGGTGCGGGCGAGCCTCTTCTACACGCGTTTTCCCATGGGATTTTGCCCCATTTTCTATTTTTCTCCAAAAAATTATTTTAGGAGAAAAAAATAATAAAATAATAATAAAATAACAATAATAATAAATAAAATAACAAAATTTGAATAAATTAAAATTACAAATTTAAATTATGAAATACAATATAAACTACAAGATAAATTTAAATTAGTTCAAGTGGCCTTAAGGCCTAATAAATAGGAGTTTCTAGATACACATTTAGTGTGGTGATGAGTGGGATGTTACAATATGGGTGTTTGTTTTGATCCCTTAATGAAACGGTAGTTCTGTTGTCCTTGTGACTTTGAATGATTTGATATTCATGGTCTAGGGCTCAAGGGCAAGAATGATGGCAACCTGAGAGACATAAGATATTTATATTTGTATTTAATATTTAATATTTGTATTTAATATTTGAAGTTTTATTCGATGAGCCAACCCAGATTGTTTAGATCAATGAGGTTGAGTTGGTGGAGGGGCTTCCCGATAAGTTTTTGGAACATAATATGCGCAAGATCTCGATTGTCCTTGCACTATTTCTTCAATTGATCGGTTGCCTTGGTGATCCTTTGGCGTAAGATGCTCTCTTGATTCACCATCTTCTTGCTTTGCTCTCTCTAGGGCATCCTCTTAAAGTCAACAAGCATGTGTTGGGCTCCGAGAGGGGAAGGCCAAACCTCTAGTTTTGAGTCATAGGGGCTGTAAATGATTGCACAGGCTTTGACATCATACAGAGTGCTGAGTTCACTCACTTTTTTCATCAACCCCTTCTTTTTTTTAACGTAGCTTTTCTTGCAAAGTCATTAGTGATATAAGCAAGCTCAACCTTATTTCCAGTCATGGTGTTTTGTCGTGTCCAGCTAAGGAGCGAGAGGGTGTTTGTATAAAATGAGACAAACATCCAATAGTTATTAGTAAGGAATGGGGAATGGAGTATTTTAATATAGTAGAATATATCATGTAAGGTAAGATGTGGTGCATTCTAAAACTGCAAGTGAAATGTTCTAATTATCTCCAGAAATATTATGTCTTAATAGGGGATATAGGAAAATCTTGTTATTTAAGAAATATAATTCACAAAATTTAATTAGTAAAATTTTGAAAGGCTGCACTTATCTAAAATCATTCAATCCTGATCGTCCCTTTTCATTACAAGTTATTGATTCATTGTAATGCATTTATATATCTACTCTCTCTTACATTATCCCCAGCATGCATTCACATCTTACCTAAACAATTATGTGAGAAAATGAAATGTTACAATGAATATCAATATAATTAATTCTACAATCCATAGATAAAATCGGCTACAAATTTAATTTTAAACAAAGTAACTAAACTTAAGTACTGCTATATATCACTAAATTGACGTAGTCACAAAAAAATAAATAAATACATTCAATACATTTTTAATAGAAAATGGTTGATATAAGAAGTTAACAGATTATATAAAATGGTATGCAGGTGATAATTTGGCTGATTTGTTAACTTTTTATATAAAATTGCGAGTTCGCATGTTCTTCATTAATGGGAACTAATGCCATCCCTTAATGATTGGGCCAAAGGCCCAATAGTTTCAATTCTAGGATCTTTACTTCATTACCAACCACCTTAATAGAAATCAATCCTCCTAAAAGTTAAATATAATTAAGGCATGATAATACTTGCAAGTGGTAATTCTTTACCTCTACAAAAATAAGAATTGAAGATTTGACTCTTATGTTACACAAAAATAGATATATAATTTATTGTACGTAAACATTAATAAAAATAAATTTTAATAACTCTATCATATGTTAAAATATTATAATATAACCAGATGAACAATTAAAATTTGAATACTAGACTTTTCACGTGGATGTTGGTGTTATACACTTTGACAGTAGTGTATAAGTGGTTTCATTGTATTATTACATCTATCTTCATTTTTTAAAAGTACTTATGTTGTGTCTTATGAATTTTTGAAACTGTTATCATAAAAGTATAAATTTGTTTTGAATCAATTGCAACATCATACTACAGATACTACAATAACATAATATAATATTAAAAAAAATTTAAAGTATAATTTATGTCACTGGAGTTAAATATGGTCTTGTTTTATATCAGTAACATTTTTTTTAATAGCAAAAGACTTTATATCATTGATTTTTGAGTATTTATATGTGTAAAAGAAATTCAATATACTAATTGCTGAAAATATTTGAAATTAGCTATCGAAGATATTTTTCTGTATTTATTATTCTATGTGATTGTATATATTTAAATATGTATATGTATATGTATATATTGTACATTTCTTCTTGCGTTAAGTATTAATTAGCTATTCACAGATTGTTGAGTTTGAAAATTATTATTTTAGTTATTTTCTATATTCTGAACATAATAATTGCATCACAAAATTCTATTTGTGATCGTCAAGGATTCTCCAATATATTTGAGTTATTTAAAATATTGTATGTTTTGAGTAAAATAAAATTTTTAGAATTATATTTAAATTTCATATTAATCAAAATATTAATTTTTTTAGATATTCAGATTATATCAGGATTTTCTTTGAGGAAAATATTATTCCTCAATGCCATTATCCCAAATTTTAATTCTATAATATGAAGAGTGCATCATATTTATTAAATTCTATACAAAAGTTTCATTTGAAATCTAAATAAATTTGAGTATCTAGCGAGTTTAATTTTCCTCCTAACTAAACTGAATTTCTACATATAGTGCATCAATAATGTTTGCGTCCTCTCTGAATTGAGTATAAAACAAAAGAAAAGAAAGAAGAGAGAAGGGCATTCTGATAGCATAAATTTGTATTGAGCACACATATATTTTAACAAATAGTAATACAGCTACGTCAAGTCGGGAAAAGGGAAAAATTGAAGAATGAAGAGTAACACTAGCACAGAAAATTTAAAATATTGAGGTGAAGATTAATTTAAATAAAATCATAACATAAAGTAATCTAAGAGTGTTACAATATAGGTGCTGGTTTTGATCCCTTAACGAAATAGTAGTTTAGTTGTCCTTGTGACTCTAAATGATTTGATATTCATGCTATAGGGCTCAAGGGCATGAATGATGCAAACCTAAGAGACCTAAGATATTTATATTTGTATTTAATATTTGTGAATGTATGTTTGTGTCTATCTACGTACCAAGACATGACTAATCAATATCTCATTTGTCCTCTCTAGAACTAGGTGTAAGCGGCTGCGTGCATAGGTTTGTAGTCAGTGTAATATAAATTAAGATAATAAATTAGTATAAAAAAACTATGTCAGAAGAGGAGTTTCATCCTGTGTGCCTGAGTCGTGTAAAACCATTGAATATGGTTTTGAGCATCTTCATGACGATTCATATGAATTCGACATTTAATTTGGATATGAATATTTGGCGATAAATTTTGATTTGAATTTGTTAATTGAACTTAAAATTATTGTTTTACTAAATGTACATTAATGAATATTTTAAAATGTATCTGTGTTCCATTATTTCTATTTATCTTATTGAGTATTGGAACTCATCCATATCCAACCCCCCCTTAGATGTAGATTTGGAATAAAATTATGAAGAATCGTGTTTAGATTCCTTTCAGGAGGAATAGTTTTGACCAGACTTTGTATTTTGTTTTAAACTTTGAGGACTATTTTTATAATTATGCTATCTAATATTTTGTATTCTAAAAGATAGATGGCCTGATTGCCTCAGGAAATAATCTTTTGTAAATTTTGTATGGGATGTATAGTTCTACTATAATATAAATATCTATTTTATGTCAACTCATTTGGACGTTGGTGCCTTGTTTGGCATTAAGACGTCACATTTCTTTTCTTTTCTTTTTATTTATACACAATGGAGCAAGGATAAAAGCATTATTGATGTAATATATGTAAAAATTCAAAAGATGAAGCTAGCTAGCTCCTTATATTTTTTTTGGATTTAAAATAAGATTTTTGTATAAAATTTAATAGATATGGATACGATCTTGAAATCTTGGGATTAAAAATTGGGATAGTGGCAGTAACAGGTAATGTTTTCCTCAAAGAAAGTCTCTATATAATCATAACATCTAAAACAATTAATATTTTGATTAATATGAATATTATACATGTATCTTGCAAAATACGTTAAATTAAGTTATAAATTGGCTTCTAATTAATTAACAGATATATAGAATAATTTATCTTTGTTTCCTATATTTTGAAGAACAAAAAAATTATGCTAACACATATACTACCAATTTAGAGTGTTGATGAGAAGTACATGTGTACATTGGCTACTAGCTCCATTAAGTAGTTTAGACAATATCTTGTATAATTTACTAAATATGTTATATTATTGCGATTGCTTAGGTGGTAAGTAAAATAAGTATTGTTTTATATGTATACACAGGTGTATATTGATGTGTTGATTTTTATTATATTTTTATACCCTTTTTACTTATTTTGGAATAACTTTTAAATTAATTTTAAGTTAAAAGTCATTTAATGAAAAAAATTCTTGATGTAGGTTTCGTGAAGAAAATAGAGAAAAAGACTGAAAAGAGAAGAAAAGAGAAAAAATGAAGTAGTTCTGAAGAGCAAAAAGGTAGCAACTCTGAAGAGGAAAAAGGGAGTAATTCTGAGCTGGAAGAATGAGTAGCTTTGAAGAGGAAAAATGAAGTAGCTCTAAAAGGAAAAAGGAAACATCTCTGAAGAGGAAAAGTGAGCAGCTTTAAAGACAAAAAAAGGAGGCAGTTAAAAGTTAAAAAAGGAGGCATGCAAAATCGTATCTCCTCTCTTTCTACTGCCTACAAAAGGAACCAGATCTACAACGTTAAAAGGGGAGCAAAGGTGAACCCATATATGGTGGGGAGCTGATATGAACCCAAATCTGGTGGGGAAAAAGCTGAAACAGAAAGCAAAAGTGGGCTTGGAGCTGAGCAGGGGAGGAAAAGTTGAGAAAAATTAATCAAATAATTTATTTTTATTTCTATTTTTATTTTTGTTTTTTGCTTTCAAATTATAGATTTTTGGGATGAAAGTTTTCATGATTTTTTAACAAACTCTTGTTTGGAATTTTTTGGAAATTTATTTTTTATTATTACATGATAATATTTTTTTTAATTATAAATTCTATTGCTCAATCTACCATGTTTGGTTAAATCTCCTTCATTGGAGTGATTGATGTAGCATGATTTAAACGTACGTTTGAAGTTTAATTTTAGCTTCCTTCTAGTTGCAATTTAACAATATTGAAATTAATTTGGTTGTGAGACTTGGCCAACTCATGGCTTAAATTATTATTGATGGTTTTAGAATAGCAGGAGTGGAATTATATTAATTAGACATATATTGTTAATCGTTAATTTCAATTTGAACAGGAGTTATATATTCGAGTTAACATGGAGAAATCGAATTATTACAGATTTAATAGAATCAAATTAATAATGTTATAAAAGGTTAGTAGTTATTAATTGATAAACCTAGCAAATACTAGGAGGGAAACCAAACGTACATTAGGTTTGTTCGATCATTGCAGACTGGATTAAATTGATTGTGAAATGAAAACTCGAATATACCTAAGATTCAGGTGAAATCAATTACTCTGATGGGTTTATATCGATAGTTTTCATTAATTTCATTATTTTCCTTTGATTAAATTATTATTAAATTTTGATTTCTAGATAAGAATAGAATTTCTATAATTCTAGTACTTGATACACAATCCTGTAGGACAATACTCTACTTATCACTTTATTATTTGAACGATTTTGTGCACTTGCGAATTTGCCTGTCATATATATAATCTTTAACTAGTTTTAGTTTTTTATATGTGTACCAGTATGCAATCTGTAGAATATCATAATGATCTTAAAGTTTGGAATAAGTAATGGATGATGAATTGTTTCATTCATTGTTTTTTGGACATGGTTGTGCCTTTTGCTTTTTCTTCTCAATCTATATTGTGGTTATCAGATGTATTGTTTAATGGTACTTTTATTGTGTTTATAATGCTTACTTGCTATTCTTAAATTTTATTTCATTTTGAAAAAAAAATAATTATCTTAAAGGAAATTATAGAGTGTCAAGGTGAAGGCATATATATTAGTACCAGGCTAGTATCATTTTTTTATTGGAAGAGAGATAACACTTTTATATGTTTACTGCATTAAATTGGCAGGAAATATATGTTTGATTTCTTTAAGAATTTTGTGGCTATTACAAAAATCAATAGAAAAGTATTCATATATATTACTTTTATTATACCATTTTAAAATTGAATCATATTAATCTTTCCTTAACAATATGATTGGTATTTCTTCTCTTCATAAGAGATTTTAGATTCAAATTGTGTCATCTAATTAATGAAATGTTTTAATTGTTACTAAAAAATCTAACTTCTAAATTTCATTTCTATATTTTAAAAGTAATATTCTTCTGAAAAGTAAGATACCTTTTGTGATATCCTAAATGTTATTTAAGGCATAAGAGTGACAGATACAGAAACAGATTACGAGTGTATAATAGTTAAATATATGCAGCGACACAATTTATTACAAATCCCTTATAAAATATATGAGTTCCCAATTACATATATAATTAAGGCCAGAAGTGGTGACAAAAAACAAAATATCAAAATACGAAAATGGCCATTTCTATCATTATGTAAAGGGACTCATCAAAGTGCGAGACAAGTCATGTACTTATAAAATTTTATAGATCCACAGGATCCTCAAAGACTTTGAGGGGTAGGTCAGCGATCGGGTCCTCATTATCTTCCTGTGACATCCCAAGTGCTAATTAAGGCAAATAAGTGTCAGATACAGATTTAGAATGACAAGTGCATGATAAAATTTATACAACTGAACAAAATTATTAATAATCCCTTACGAATACACATGAGTTCCAATACATACATATACTGAGGCCAGAAGTGGTTGCAAAATATAAAACAAAACATAAGAGCCACTTCTTTCACTAGGTTATTGTACTCACTAGAGTGAGGGAACAGTCATGCACTCAGACTTGTGTTTGCGAATCCATGGGTATTTGAACCTGAGTATCTGGGAAAAAGCAAAATATTTGATGGAAGAATGGGAGATCCTTTGAACAACCTATTATAATAGGGAAGCCTTATATCATAAAATTAATTCATCAAGTTATGATAAAATACATAGGAGTTCTAGTGGACATTATGCACTTGTTGCACAACAACCCCTTAGAGGCAGGTCCAAGCAGGGGGGTCAGCGAGTAGGAGAAATGGAGGTTTGGGCTTTATAGGGATTTGGTGTTGCTCATATTTTACAAGAGATGCTTATAAATCTTATCATATTAGAGCTCCCCAAGAAGTACTTGGTACTACGATCATTGCGGAAATAATACCTAAATCCACGAGATCCTCATAGACTTCCAAGGGTAGGTCAGCCTGCAGTTTCTCACTTTCTTCCTTGTCTAGGGGGGGCATGCAAAGAGTGAGTTCCATATGCTTAGTAAGAAAAACAGTATTAAATTAACATCGTAAGATTTCAAAAGTTAATTATTTTGACTTAAGAGCTTGTCATTTAACCTCCTTGTTTACTTATCTCACATTATGAAAAATCATTTGTTTGTTAAGAAGATGGTACGTTAATACAGACAATCAAACATACATCATGCCAGATAATAGAGAAAATTAAATAAATCATGAAATACTTAGATTTTCTTGTCATGTTTCACGAAGTCCTTACAACTTCTATTTTTGAGGGAAGATACAGATTTCCAACTATCCAAGTGGAATGACCAAATTAAATACAAATATGACAATTTGCTCAGGCCTATTTCAAGCTAGCCAAACCATGGTAAGATATATGACCACAGTCGTACCAGCCATAGTGGCCCTAACAGATATCTACAATAACGACATTACTTAGCCACAGGTGACCCCTATAGATAGTGAGATATAACTCTCACCAGAGGGTATGCCATCATCCACTAGGAGTGGTCCTCTTATGTCTTTCTAGACTAGATAGGGGAGAGGCAAACAGATACCCCAAAGGGCAAAAGGAACAGATACCCCTGAGAGATAAAAAGCCTAACAAGACATTTAATGCAATATGCATGTCAATATAGATACACTTCAGATCATACAGGCTTCATGTCATTTTTCTCTTTTTCTTTCTTCTTTTTTATACTTTTTACTTTTATCGATTATATATTATATTTATTACATGCAAATTCATCAAGTGTCTGCAATTCACATAACATGCTTGAAAACAAAAAAATTTGACTCATTTAAATACAGAGACATACAAAACAGGCAAAATAACAATCATATTAAATTAGTATATCTTAAAACACTTCTTAAGACATCAAAAAAATACTAGATTCCTTACTAAAACCTTGATGTTTTCTCCTTCACCATTCTCCTTTCTTTCTCTTTTTCTCTCACTAGACTACTATCTATTTTTCTCTCTCACTAAATCTTTGAAAAATGGAATAATGGAAGTGTACAGAGGAAGGGAAGGGGAAGGGAAGTTTATAGAGTTTTGGAATCATCGGATTTGTGCCAAGTGGCAAAATTCAATGAAGAGAGAGGACAAAAATATGCTCGGCATAATAAATGAGGGAGGAGGGCCTCCTCAACTGGCGGGGTGGTGCACCGCCTGAGGCAGTAGTGGCGCACTGCCCGAGGTGATAGTTCCCCGGCCGGCACGCTGCAGGCTAGCCTACAAGCGCACAAGCCTCCTGCCGTGCACAGGGCCTTGGTGCGCTGGACGCCGCGCGGGTGGGCCTACTATGCACAAGCCCTAGGGGCAGAGGGCCTATCCATGCAGGCCCGCTGCGCGGACGATGCAAGCACAGTGTGCGACGCCTGTTGACACATGAGGTGACCCGCGAATGGCCCGCCTGCGCGCGACAAGACGCATATAGGTCCTAATCCCGCGCCGTGTGCTCTGTGCATATGTCTCGTGCGTGTGTGTGTGGATGGGACAGGCGCGCTTTTCGCAGGTCCTGTGGCTACTGTGCACGGATGCGCACACACATAATGCCCAACACCCGTGTAGGCAACCTGTCTCCCCATAGGATTTTTCCTGCGAGATTTTTTTCCCGATTCACCATTTTTTCAATATTTCTAAATATTTTTATAATAAAATTGGGTTCAACTTAAAATTAAATAAAATTAAATTAAAGCTAGATAAATAAAAATCAACAAAAATTGCAAAATATAATGATTATTAAGCAGCATAAATTAATTAAGTTTAACAAGGCCAAAGGCCTGAATAAATAGGATTTCTAAATCATTTTAGCATAGTGATGCGCAGGGTGTTACACTTCCTCATCTGGATAGGGTCATGGAAAGAGGTGAGTTCCATATACTGAGTAAGAAAAATAGTATTTAAATAACATCATAAGATTTTAAAGATAATTGAAGGTATCATCATGTCTTACCATCAAGAGTCATGTCAGGATTCTTTATTAAATTACGAAAATAATTTATTTTATTTAAAGAAAACATCATATCCTAGTCATATCATATCAATCAAGTATATCATGCTAAAAATAGAGAAAATTAAATAAATCATGATATGCACTATTTTTCGTGTCATTCTTTGTGAAGTCATTCCGACTTCCATCTATTGAGGGTGATACGATTTCCCGACTACCCATGTGGAATGACAAATTCATTTCATTTGTAATAGCAATTTGCCTCTTGTTAAACTAACAACACATTTACAGCTTGCTAAACCAACAACACATTTATGGCTTTCCAAACTATGACACAATCTACGACCACGGCCGTGCCAAGCACAGTGGTCCTATATGTTAACTATGGCCACGACCATACTTCACCCAAGATGACCCGTACAATCATATTGCGTCACCGCTCTAATTAGAGGGTACGCTATCATCCACAAGGAGCGGTCCTCTCATGTCTTTTCAGACCAGATGGGTGAAAAAACAGAAACTTCTTAGAGATAAAAAGCCTAATAAAACACTTTATGTAATTTGTATGCCAATATCAATACATGTTTCTCATGTCTACTCATCATTTCATGCTTAATCCTTTTTCTACCATTTAATTGCATCACATATCAATATTTATTTCATCTAAATTACACATGCAAATTAAATAGTTTATACACGATTATTGAACATGCGTTAACATGTGAAGTTACTTAGTTTAGGCATAAAACTTAACCACGAAATCACTAATTTAAACTTTATTATTTTTACTTTAGAAATGCTCCTTAGGATTTTTAAAAGTAAATATTGAATTCCTTATCGAAACCTCAATGTTTTCTACGCCTTTTCTTCTTCTTCTACTCTCCTTCTCTCTTTAGATAACTCCCTCTCTCTCTAAAGATCTTGGAGGATTGAATAATGGAAATGGAAGTGATGGAAAAATTGTGAATGGAGGGTCACTACTTATAGAAAATGGGGACCGTCAGATTTGTGCAAAGTGGTAAAATTAGGTGAAGAGAGGAAAGTAAATGGAAAAGGTGTGATGTGATAATTGATGGATGTGACCAGCAAATGGACGATACGACGTAAGGACGGTGCAAAAATTAGAGGCATGCCATGCAAACAATGATGGTACATTGCCCAAATGAGGGCGGTACGCCGCCCAAGTTGGTGGTGCCAGCTGTCAAAAGGCGGCGCACGACACTCAATGGGGTGACGCGCCCTTCTGGAGGCAGTGCGCACAGCCCAAGCCAACCATGCACTATAGACCTAGCCTCCCACGCACAAGCCTAGCCTGTCTTGTGTGCAGGCTTTATAGCATGCCAGGCACTACATGTAGGCCTACCGTGCAGAAGGCGCACGCAGACCGCACCTCACACACTGTGCAAATAGGACATGCGCACAGTACGCACATCCTGTGCTGGCCACGCGCGTGGCGTGAAGAGCCCGCGCAGGCAAGATCCTTCCCGTGGGATTTTTTGACTTTTTCTCCATTTTTCAATAAATTTATTTAAATAACAAATAAAATAAAAAATTTCAAACAATAAAATAAAATAGTTAATTTTAAGAATTATTAAATCAAATAAATTATGAAACTTAAAATAACAAATACGATGTTCATCCAAAAAATTAAAAATAAGAAATATTAAGGGTTTTTAAATGGTATTAAGTCCTGAATAAATAGGGGTTCTTATTATAAATTAGGCACAAAAGTTGTCAGGGTGTTACATTCCCTCCACCTTAAAAAATTTTGTCCCCCAAATTTGTTATAAATAGATATGGTTCTCTCTCATCTCATTCTCTGACTCCCATGTCACCTCTTCCACAGTGTGGTGTTGCTAATGCACCTTCACCATGGGGATCCTATTGTTGTGCAAAACTTTTTCAGTCCAATCATGGATTTTCGTAGGGAGCTCCTCATATGTCATATCAGCTTGAACCTGCATCTCTTGGTGAGAAATGATGTGAGAAGGGTCAGGGTGGTACCTTTTGAGCATGGAGACATGGAAAACATCATGTAGACCCATAAACTCTCATGGTAGAGCAAGGCGGTACGCCATGGGTCCAACACATTCGACAATCTGAAAAGATCCCACATAAAAGGGGCTCAACTTTCCCTTCTTACCGAATCATATTTTTTCCTTGTAAGGGAAGATCTTAAGGAAGACTTGATCACCAACTGTAAATTCTAAAGATCCTCTACAGTTGTTAGCATAGCTTTTCTGGATACTCTGGGTAATGGCTAAGTTCCTTTAAATGATAGTAACTTTTTTTATATTCTCCTGGATGAAATCAGGTCCCAAATGATGCTGGTTCCCGACTTCGTTCGAACAAGTGGGATAACGACAGGGCCTACTGTATAGAGCTTCATACAGAGTCATGTCGATACTAGAATGATAACTATTATTATAAGTAAATTCACACAAGAGAAGATATTCATACCAGATATCACCGAAGTCAAGGATGTAAGCGTGCAACATGTCCTCCAATGTTTGGATAGTACATTCAGACTGACCATCAGTCTTGGGATTACAAGCAGTGTTGAAGTATAATCCATAATCGAGTGCTTCTTGGATACTGTCCCAAAAATGAAAGGTAAACCAAGGATTACAGTCAAACACAATGGATGGAGGGATGCCGTGGAGTCGAATAATTTCATCGACGTACAGGCGGGCTAATCTGCTAGTGGAATCTGTGGTTCTGATGGGTAAGAAGTGAACAGTCTTGGTCAACTTGTCAAGAATGACCCATATGGCATTGCAACAAGAATAGGTTTTGGGTATACCGATGATAACTTCAATGGTTACATGCTCCCACTTCAATTCCAGAATAGGGAGGCCCTGCAACAAACAACCGGGTCTCTTATATTTTGCCTTAACCTATTTCCAAGTAAGGCATCAAGAGACATAGTCGACAATGTCCTCTTTCATTCTAGGCCACTAATATTGTTGCTTCAGGCCCTGATACATCTTGGTACTCCCGTGGTAGATGGACAGTATAAAGGCATGGTCAGCCTTGAGAACATCTATCCTGACAGTGACAAGGACTCAAACACAGTCCAAAAATTTGCACAATCCATCATCTGTGAGCCTGAAATTGAGAAACTCGTCAGAAGTATGCGAACTTAAATTTTTTATGATTTTTAGGTCTGTGGACTGAGCTTTCTAAATCTTCATGATCACAGAATTACAATTTGGGATAATGGCATTGAGGAATAATATTTTCCTCAAAGAAAATCTCGATATAATCCGAATATCTAAAAAAATTAATATTTTGATTAATATGAAATTTAAATATAATTATAAAAATTTTATTTTAGTCAAAACATGCAATATTTTAAACAACTCAAATATATTGGAGAATCCCTTACGATCATAAATAGAATTTTGTGATGCAGTTATTATGTTCAGAATATAGAAAATAACTGAAATAAATAATTTTTGAACACAACAATCTGTGAATAGCTAATTAATACTTTATGCAAGAAGAAATGTACAATATATACATATACATATACATATTTAAATATATACAATCACATAGAATACTAAATACATAAAAATATTTTTGACGGCTAACTTCAAACACTTTTAGCGATTAGTATTTTGAATTTCTTTTACACATAACTACTCAAAAATCAATGATATACAGTCTCTTGCTATTTAAAAAAATGTTACTCATATAAAACAAGACCATATTTAACTCCAATGACATAAATTACTACTTTAAATTTTTTTTAATATTATAGTATGTTACTGTAGTATCTGTAGTACGATGTTGCAATTGATTCTAAAGATAATGACCAGTATTTAACCTTTATTAGAGGGATCACTTATTCAAAACCAATTTATACTTTTGCGATAACAGTTTCAAAAATTCATAAGACACAATATAAGTACTTTTTAAAAATAAAGATAGATGTAATAATACAATGAAACCACTTATACACTACTGTCAAAGTGTATAACACCAACATCCACGTGAAAAGTCTAGTATTCAAATTTTAATTGTTCATCTGGTTATATTATAATTAATTTTAACATATGATAGAGTTTTTAAGATTTATTTTTATTAATTTTTACGTACAATAAATTATATATCTATTTTTGTGTTACATAAGAGTCGAATCTTCTATTCTTATTTTTGTAGAGGTAGAGAATTACCACTTGCAAGTATTATCATGCCTTAATTATATTTAACTTTTAGGAGGATTGATTTCTATTAAGGCAGTTGGTAATGAAGTAAAGATCCTAGAATTGGGACTATTGGCCCTTTGGCCCGATCATTAAGGGATGGTATTAGTTCCCATTAATAAAGAACATGTCTACTCACAATTTTATATAAAAAATTAATAAATCAGCCGAATTATCACCTATATACCTTTTTATACAATCTGTTAACTTCTGATGTCAACCATTTTATATTAAAAATGTATTGAATGTATTTATTTATTTATTTTGTGAATATGTCAATTTAGTGATATATAAAAGTACTTAAGTTCAGTTGCTTTGTTTAAAATTAAATTTGTAGCCGGTTTTATGTATGGATTGTAGAATTAATTATATTGATATTAATTGTAACATTTCATTTTCTCACATAATTGTTTAGGTAAGATGTGAATACATGTTGGGGATAATGCAAGAGAGAGTAGGTATATAAATGCATTACAGTGAATCAATAACTTGTTATGAAAAGGGATGGTCAGGATTGGATGATTTTAGATATGTGCAGCCTTTTAACATTTTACTAATTGGTTGTGCGTGAATTTTATATTGTATGTATAGAAGCTCCAAGGATCATGCCTATATGAGTTAATGGATACCTAATAGATTCTGAGAATTGGAACAGGCGTTCCTCTAGGTATATGTGCCCTTAAAAGAAAAAAGAAACAACAAAAAGCACACATATCACCCCCACCAACCAAAGATCTCCAAGCTTTTACCAATATCCTCTTAAACCCATTCGTTCCTCTCTTCCACCCAGCTTTGTTGCTTCCTCTCACTCATTCACAGACACTTGAAAATAGTGCATATATGCTAGACCTTTACAACTTTATAAAGTCCTATTCACTTTTCCAATTAACACCTCACCCCACACCACAACGACTAGTCAGCTTGTTTTCCTGCTATCGCCAACATCACCATCTCAACACAACCTCCCATACATCTTTCCTATTACACCTCTTACAATTTGGTTAATGATACATGAAGCTATGTATTAGCTAAAAACTCATTAGTGATATATGAAGCTACTCATAATTTAATTATTTTTATGAAAATGCTTGAAATTTTATTAACTACAACTAGCAAATATGATCCACTAATACAACAATTTATTGAGCATAATATACTATTGCCAACAATATAAATTCTTATCTCATCTATTATTCCAGAATTTTTAGTGCATTTATAGTGTAAATGTGTATTTAATTTTTATTTAATTGTTTCTTTGTAAAAATATATACATAATATGCCTATAAAAAATGGTATCCCAATAATAAAACATAATTTCCAATTCTCACAAGATAACATGGTATTAGAGCTATTAATATATCTAGAAGAATTTAGATAGCTAATATATGAATAAATTGTGTTTTGCATACCAAAATAATGAATAGGGGTGAGTTTGATAGAAATAAATAATGATAGATGGTTACGAAGAACATTGTGGAGCAAGAGGAAATGGGAAACATGGTTGGATTGATTTGTGAAAAGGATGAGGTTGTATCAAAATATGGCTCTAATAGCTATAACTATATTAAAAATATAGATTGCACAATAAAGTTCTCCTTTTATCCTCCTTTTTGAAAAAAAAAATGGTTGTTTTTCTTGCACGAGATTGTTATTTTTTAATCAATAAATTTAATACAAATATACTTTATCTTAGGGCAAAAAAAAAAAATTGTTATATATACAAGAAAACGAAAAAAGTGATATCAGAAGTCCTAGGGGCATACTTTTAAATGTTGGATTGCCTGTAGGGTTACTTTACATGTGAAGCTCTGTCATGCATACATATTGATCATTAATCTTTATTCATCTTATTATGTTACTCTATTAGTTTATTTTATACAAGACGCTGTTAATTAATTCCAAATAATTAGCTCTTTGTTCGCAAAGTAACCTACAATTTTCTTTGGGGATAAATCTTTTTAAGCGTTTGGTTGTAGCTTAAGTATGGTATATTTTTCATTAATTAAAAGATAATTTTATTAATGAAATGGCAGTCGCATGTCTTTTTTCTTTTTGAATAATAAAAAGTAATTTTGGTAATAAGGATAGTTCCATCTTTTTTAAAGAGAGAATTACAGGAAAACACAAAATCGCCACCCTTTGGAAAATGAAAAGCACAATTTAAAAATAAAATTATATGATAATATAGGCGATTTGAAATAGAAGCTAAACGTGAAAAGTGCATATTCTTAAAACATCTATTATATGATCCCCCTTCATAGCCTCATACAGATACATCAATAGGTATCTTAGAATGAAAACTTGGGATAGCGGCATTAACAGGTAATGTTTTCCCCCCGTATAATCATAAGAGTTATTAAAATTTATTTTTATTAATGTTTACGTACAATAAATTATATATTTATTTTTATATTACAAAAGAGTCGAATCTTCAATTCTTATTTTTGTAGAGGTAGAGAAGTACCACTTGATTTAAAATTCAAATATTATCATGCCTTAATTATATTTAACTTGTAGGAGGATTGATTTCTATTAAGGTGGTTGGTCATGAAGTAAAGATCCTAGAATTGAAACTATTGGGCCTTTGGCCCGATCATTAAGGGATGAAATCAGTTCCCATTAATGAAGAGCATGTGAACTCGCAATTTTATATAAGAAGTTAACAAATTAGCAAAATTATCTTCTACATACCATTTTATATAATCTATTAACTTCTGATATCAATCATTTTCTATTAAAAATGTATTGAACGTATTTATTTTTTTTTGTCAATACGTCAATTTAGTGATATATAACAGTACTTAAGTTCAGTTACTTTGTTTAAAATTAAATCTGTAGCCCGTTTTGTGTATGGATTATAGAATTAATTATATGATATTTAATTGTAACATTTCATTTTCTCAAATAATTGTTTACATTAATATTTAATTTTAATTGTAGTTAATTAAATAGCTAGCATAATATTTAATTTAAAAAAAATTCAATTACACAATTAACACAAGTACAATATATTAATAAAGTGCCATCGTTATTAAATAAAGTGAAGTAAACATGATTAGTGTTATTCGATGAATCACTCTTTTATCATTCTAAGTATATATATATAATCTCTCTAAATAAGACACACACAACGAAGTTCTAATATTTAAGAATACAAAAAAAAAAAAAAAAATATAAAAAATAAAAAAAATCATAATACATTACATCAAAAAATCATAACACAATACATCCTTTATAGATAAGCCAAATTCAAAGTTAATAAGTGAAATACAAAGTAAACCTTTATAAATCATATAGAAGTTCCCTTGTTTTAATGTGTTAAAAACTCATACCTAAGGTCACCTATATACCATTTTATATGAATGCTTGAACTTTTGAAAATTTAATAGAAGATTTAAAATGTATGAGTTTTTATATGGTTTGTTAACTCTTTATATAAAAGCTAACATTAATGAAGAACATGTATATCTAAGAGATCATTAAGTAATATTTCGGCATTCCACTTGTTGTAGAATGCACCATATCTTACCTTAGATGGTATATTCTACTATATTATAATGCTCCATTTCCCATTCCTTACTAATAACTCTCCAACCCTTGTCTCATTCGATATATAGCCCCTCTCGCTCCTTGTCCAGACACGACAAAACATCATGACTAGAAACAAGGTTAGGCTTACCTATATCACTAGCGACTTTGCAAGAAAAACCACATTTAAGAAAAGGAAGAAGGGGCTGATGAAGAAAGTGAATCAACTTAGCACTCTCTGCAATGTCAAAACATGTGCAATCATTTAAAATCCATATGACTCGTAACCAGAGGTTTGGCATTCCCCTCTCGGAGCCCAATACCTATTGGCCAACTTCAAGAGGATCTCTGAGATGGAACAGAACAAGAAGATGATGAATTAAAAGAGCTTCCTATGATAGATGATCACCAAGGCAACCGACCAACTGAAGAAGAAACATAAAGACAATCAGGAGAAGTAAATAATGCATATCATGTTTCAAAGCCTTGTTGGGAAGCCCCTCCACTAACTCAACCTCATTGATCTAAATGATCTAGGTTGGCTAATTGAATAAAACCTCAAAGAAATCCTAAAAAATGATAAAAACACTCTGTAAATCACCTCAGCCTCAGGTGGCCACAAATGGAGGAGTGATGAAGGGTCTGTGGGAGACATCCTCTTAGATCAACAAGGATTCAATATTGCATAAGCTTCAGCAGTTGTAGTGATGGTTCATTGATGGTATTAACCCGCAAGCACAACAACAGCTCATTTAGTGTTTGGTAACGGGGACCAAGTGGAGATGATGGTGTTTTTTGATCAGCACAACTAGAATAATATACAAATGTGCTCTAGAGGTTTAATTATTCTTAAGAATGGAATGATAAGATGTTTGATTTTGAATTTTTTGGATTGCTATCAGGATGTACTTAAATAACCAATTACAATCCACTACAAATATATATCTTCAAATTCTTAATAGTTGTAGTCGTCGTTGTCATAGTACTAATCATCATAGTCATCACGTAATAGTCAACATAGACGTCGCATCGCATGCATGCATGTAAAGGTATTTGTTTGCGTTATAATTTTATTCAAATTAATCTTCTCTTCAATATTTTATATCTCATGTACTAGTACTACTCTTTTTTTTTTTTTTTCTCTCTCGCCTCGGCTTGATGTCGCTTCATTGTTATTTGTTAAAATACATGCATTCCCAATGTAGTTTTAAACTATTAGAATGTTTTTCTCTCTTCTTTTCCTTTTTTTTAATTTTCTTATACATAGTGGATTAAGTTTACTTAAGATGATGATTAAGTTTGCTAGCTACTTAAATTTTGTTTAGATCTCAAAGGAGATTTTTGTATGGGATTTAATATATATGAATACATGTTCGGATCTTGGAATTAAAATTTAGGATAGAAAGATTAAGAAATAATATTTTCTTTAAAGAATACATGCATGCCTACTACGCAGACAGCGAGCGCACAAGGCACATGGCGCTTGGCCCTGTCTGCGTGCGATGGGACACACGCATGGACTAACCTGTCTGCTCGCGATGGGATGCACGCACAGACCAGGCCCGCACCCCACGAGGATAGGATGTGCACACATTGTGCACGTCCTACTCTTGTCGCGCACGCACGCCTGCGCACAGTGTGCTATGCCCGCGCATGCGTGCGTCTCCCACAAGTGTTTTCCCGCTAGATTTCACCCCATTTTCCATTTTTCTCCTAAAAATTACTTTTAAATAAAAATTCAGCAAAAATAAAATAATAATAATAAAAATAAATAAAATAACAAAATCTGAATAGATTAAAATTATGAATTAAAATGATGAAATATGATATAAATTACGAGATAAATTTAAATGAGTTCAGGTGGCTTTAAGGCCCGAATAAATAGGAGTTTCAATATACACATTTAGCACAGTGATGAGAAAGGTGTTATAATATGGATGCTGGTTTTGATCCCTTAACAAAACGATGGTTTAGTTGTCCTTGTGACTCTGAATGATTTGATATTCATGCTCTAGGGCTCAAGGGCATGAATGATGGCACCTGAGAGACCTAAGAGACCTAAGAGATTTATATTTGTATTTAATATTTGTGAATGTATGTTTGTATCTATCTGTGTACCAAGAAATGACTAATCAATATCTCATTTGTCCTCTCTAGAACTAGGTGTAAGTGGCTGCGCGTATAGGTTTGCAATCAGCGTAATATAAATTATGATAATAAATTACTATAAAAAAGACTGTGTCAGAAGAGGAGTTTCATCCTGTGTGCATGAATTGTGTAAACCCATTGAATACCGTATTGACCGTCTTCATGACGATTCATATGAATTCGACATTTGATTTGGATATGGATATTTGGCGATAACTTTTAATTTGTATTTGTTAATTAAACTAAAAATTAATGTTTTAGTAAACGTGCATTAATGAATATTTTTAAACGTATCTACGTTGCATTATTTCTCTTTATCTTATTGAATATTAGAACTCACCCATATCCAAACCCTGCATAGATGTAGATTTGGAAAAAAATTCTAAAAAATCGTGTTTAGATTCCTTTCAAGAGGAATAGTTTAGAGCAGACTTTGCATTTTGTTTTAAACTTTAAGGCTAGTTTTTATAATTATGCTATCTAATATTTTATATTCTAAAAGGTAGATGTCTAGATTGTCTCAGGATACAATCTTTTGTAAAGTTTATATGGGATGTATAGTTCTGCTGCAGTATAAATATCTATTTTATGTCTGCACATTTGGACATTGTGCCCTATTTTGGCATCAAGATGTCACATTTCTTTTCTTTTCTTTTCATTTATACACAATGGAGCAAAGATAGAAGCATTATTGATGTAATATATGTAAAAATTCAATCTAGTTAGGATGAAGATGAAGCTAGCTAGCTCCTTAAATTGATTTAGATTTAAAATGAGATTTTTGTATAAAATTTAATAGATATGGATACAATCCTTGTATCTTGGAATTAAAATTTGGGATAGTGGCATTAACAGGTGATGTTTTCCTCAAAGAAAATCTTGGTATAATCATAACATCTAGAACAATTAATATTTTGATTAATATGTATATTATACATGTATCTGGCAAAATACATTAAATTAAGTTATAAATAGGCTTCTAACTAATTAATACTTATGTAGAATAATCTATCTTTGTTCCCTATATTTTGAAGAACAAAAAAATTACACTCACACATATACTACCAATTTAGAGTGTTGATGAGAAGTACATGTGTACACTGGCTACTAGCTCCTTTAAGTAGTTTAGACAATATCTTGTATAATTTACTAAATATGTTATATTATTGCGATTGCTTGGGTGGCAAGTAAAATAAGTATTGTTTTATATGTATACATAGACGTATATTGATGTGTTCGATTTTTATTATATTTTTATACCTTTTTAAGTTACAAGTCATTTAATGAAAAAAATTCTTGATGTAGGTTTCGTGAAGAAAATAGAAAAAAAACTGAAAAGAGAAGAAGAAAAGAGAAAATTTGAAGTAGTTTTTAAGAGCGAAAAGGAAGCAACTCCGAAGAAGAAAAAGGGAGCAATTCTGAAGAGGAAGAATAAACAACTCTGAAGAGGAAAAATGAAGTTTCTTTGAAAAGGAAAAAGGAAGCATCTTTAAAGAGGAAAAATGAGTAGCTTTGAAAAGGAAAAAAGGAGGCATGCAATATTGAAATTAATTGGGTTGAGATTTGGCCAAGTCATGGCTTAATTAGTTATTGATGGTTTTAGAGTATCGGGAGTGAAATTCTATTAATTAGACATATATTATTAATCGTTAATTGTGATTTGAACGAGAGTTATATGTTCGAGTTAACATGGAGAAATTGAATTTTCACAAATTTAGTAAAATAAAATTAGTAATTGTTATAAAAAGTTAGTAGTTGTTGATTGATAAACCTAGCAAATACTGGGAGAAAAACCAAAAGTACATTAGGTTTGTTTAATCATTGCATAGTAGATTAAATTAATTGTGAAATTAAAACTCAGATATACCTAAGATTCAAGTAAAATCAATTATTCGTATGGGTTTACATCGATAGTTTTCATTAATTTAATCATTTTGTTTTGATTAAATTATTATTAAATTTTGATTTCTAGATAATAATAGAATTTCTATAATTCTGGTACTTGATACGCAATCTTGTAGGACGATACTCTACCTATCACTTTATTATTTGAATGATTTTGTGCACTTGCGAATTTGCCTGTCATATATAAAATCTTTAACTAGTTTTAGTTTTTTATATGTATACATACCAGTATGCAATCTATAGAACATCATAATTATCTTAAAGGTTGGAATCAGTAATGGATGATGAATTATTTCATTCTAATTATTTTTTGGACATGGTTATGCCTTTTTCTTTTTCTTCTCAATCTATATTGTGGTTATCGGATGTATTGTTTAATGATACTTTTATTGTGTTTGTAATGGTTAATTGCTATAAATTTTATTTCATTTGGAAAAGAAAATAATTATCTTAAAGGCTAATATAGAGTGTCAAGGAGAAGGTATATATATATATAAGTACTAGGCTAGTATCATTTTTTTATTAGAAGAGAGATAACACTTTTATATTTTTAATGCATTAAATTGGCAGGAAATATATGTTTGATTTCTTTAAAAATTTTGCGGCTATTACAAAAGTATTCATATACATTAGTTTTATTATACTATTTTAAAATTGAATCATACTAATCTTTCCTTAACAATATGATTGGTATTTCTTCTCTTTATAAGAGATTTTAGATTCAAATTGTGCATTTTTATATATTATCTTTAAGAGTTTGTGTCATCTAATTAATGAAATATATGAATTGTTACTAAAAAATCTAAATCCTAAATTTCATTTCTATATTTTAAAAATAATATTTTTCTAAAAAGTAAGATACCTTTTGTGATATCCCAAATGTTATTTAACGCATAAGGGTGTCGATACAGAAATAGATTACGAGTGCGTAAGAGTTAAATATATGCAGTGGAGCAATTTATTACAAATCCCTTATAAAATATATGAGTTCCCAATTGCATGTATTACTAAGGCCAAAAGTGGTGAAAAAATACAAAATATCAAAATACGAAAAGGGCTACTTCTATCATTATGTAAAAAGATTCATCAGAGTGCGAGACAAGTCATGCACTTACAAAAGATTATGGATCCACGGGATCCTCAAAGACTTCAAGCGGTAGGTCAGCGATCGATTCCTCACTATCTTCCCCATCTAGAGGGGGGGCATGGAAAGGAGTGAGTTCTATATACTCAATAAGAAAATCAATATTTAAATAACATCACAAGATTTTAAAGATAATTAAAGGTATCATCATTTCTTACCATCAAGAGTCATGTCAGAGTTCTTTATTAAATTATGAAAGTAATTTATTTTATTTAAAGAAAATATCATATCATAGTCATATCATATTAATCAAGTATATCATGCTGAAAAGAGAGAAAATCAAACAAATCATGATATGCACTATTTTTGTGTCATTCTTTGCGAAGTTGTTCCGACTTCCATCTATTGAGGGTGATACAGATTCCCGGCTACCCATGTGGAATGAAAAATTCATTTAATTTGTAACAGCAATTTGTGTCTTGTTAAACTAACACATTTACGACTTGCTAAACCAATATCACATTTACGGCTTGCCAAACCATGACACGATCTATGACCACGGTCGTATAAATCACAGTGGTCTTACATGTTAACTATGGCCACGAACGTACTTCACCTAAGATGACCCCTACAATCATTTCGCGTCACCACTCTCATCAGAGGGTATGGCGTCATCCACAGGGAGTGATCCTCTCATGTCTTTTTAGGTCAGATGGGGGAGAAATAGAAATCCCTCAGAGATACAAAGCCTAACAAAACACTTTATACATTATGCAAGCCAATATTAATACATGTTTCTCATGTTTGTACATCATTTCATACTTAATCATTTTTCTACCATATTGCATCACATATTAATACTTATTTCATCTAAATTATACATGCAAATTAACAAGTTCATGCACGATCATAGAACATCCGTTAACATGTGAAATTACTTAGTTTAGGCATAGCACTTAACCATGATTTCACTAATTTAAACTTTATTAATTTTACTCTAGAAATGCTCCTTACGATGTTTAAAAGTAAATACTGAATTCCTTACCGAAACCTCGATGTTTTCTATGCTTTTTCTTCTTCTTCTCCTCTCCCTCTCTCTCTAAAGATCTTGGTGGATGGAAGAATGAAAATGGATGTGATAGAGAAATGGTGAAGGGGTAGTCACTATTTATAGAAAATGAGGACCATCGAATTTTCACCAAGTGGCAAAATCTGGTGAGGAGAGAGAAAGTTAATGGGAAAGGTGTGATGTGATGAGTGACGGATGTGACCAATGGATGGACGATGCAACATGATAGTGGCACAAAAATTAGAGGCATGCCACCCAAATAGAGATGACACGTCACCCAAGGGAGCAGAGCTTGCACGAGATCCGTTCGAAGAACACGAGAACGAGTTGAAGTAATCAAACTCCCAATATTGGGAGGCTGATTACTTCAATTGAGATAATGAAAAATCATTTTGTTTTTTTAGTTGGAACTTTAGGTGGTTCCCGAAAAAAGATAGCGAAAAAAATGATCCCTAAAGTCGATACTAAGTGGAATGTATAAAACAATGCTTCCATAAATTCGATTGTGGTTTACAATTATAGCTTCCATACCTGTTTTGTTTATTTTGGATGATCCCCCAGATAACGAAAGAACAAGAGTCAAAGAAAAGGTAGTGATTTAAATCAAGATTTCTCCAGTACCTATGTCAAATCGCAAACAGAAAATAGAAGCAAAAAATAACGAAGCAGTGTTGCATCAGACTACTTGTCTTCTTGTAATTGGATCTCCAAGTTTTTGGAATGCTCTAAATTCCACTTGAGCATCTAAATTTGGATCAATACCAGCAAAAACATCTTTGAATAGGGTTCTAGCACCATGTCAAATGTGTTCGAAGAAGAAGAGCAGAGCAAATGAAGCATGCCCAAAAGTAAACCAACCTCTTGGACTGCTACGAAAAACACCATCAGATTTCAAAATAGCACAATCTAATTCAAAAATTTCACCCAATTGAGCGCGTCTAGCATATTTTTTAACAGTCGCAGGATCGCTATAACTCACTCCATTAATTTCACTGTCATAGAACTCAACAGTTATGCCTACTTATTCAACACTATATTTTAATTCTGCCCTTCTAAAAGGAACATCGGCTCTAACAATTCCATCTCTGTCTACCAAAATAATAGGAAATGTTTTAAAAAAAGTAGGCATACGACGTACAAAAAGTTCAAGCCCTTCTTTATCTCTAAAGATAGGGTGTCCTAACCACCCAACAGTTATTCCATCCCCGTTGTCTATTGAACCCACTCTGAATAATCCCTCTTTCGCCGGATTATTGCCAATGTAATCATAAAAAGCTAATTTTTTAGGAATTTTAGACCAAGCTTCTGATAAACTTTGATTTTCGGCTAGCCCAGCACTAACTCTTCGATATATTTCTTGCTGGAAGTATCCTTGATCCCATTGATAACGAGTAGGACTAAATAATTTGATGGGGGTAGTTGCTGAACCATACCACATAGTTCCAGCAACAACAAAAGTTGCAAAAAAGATAGCAGCGATACTACTGGAAATGATGGTCTCAATATTTCCCATACGTAATCCTTTGTATAGACATTGGGGCGGACGGACACTAAGATGGAATAAGCTCGCTAATATGCCCAATGTCCCTGTTGCAATATGATGAGAGGCTATTCCTCCTGGAACAAAAGGATCAAAACCTTTTATGCCCCACGCTGGATTTATAGGTTGTACCTTTCCGGTTAGTCCATAAGGGTCGGACACCCATATTCCAGGACCATATAATCCTGTTACATGAAATATGCCAAACCCAAAATAAGCCACTCTTAAAAGAAATAAATGAATTCTAAAGATCTTGGGCAAATCCAAAAAAGGTTTTCTTGTACGTTCATCAAAAAATATTTCTAGATCCCAATACACCCAATGCCAAATAGCTGTCAAGAAGCACAAGCCAGAAAACACGATATGCGCTCCGGCTACACCTTCATAACTCCAAAAACTCATATTCGTTATAATCCCTCCTGTAATACTCCAACCGCCCCATGAATTAGTTATTCCACATTGGATCAAGAACGAGGTCAGAGGGATCAAAAACTGTTAATTCATATAGAGCCATAGAACTGGCCCAACTAGCAACTAAAGCTGTATGCATTATATGAACAGAAAGTAAACGGCCAAGATCATTCAATATGACAGTATGAAGATGATACCAAGGTAAACCCATGGAAATACCCCTTTATCAACGAAAAATAGACACGATGTAACTTTATTGCATTGGAAAAAAACTAAACTATCGCCCTCCTCCCTTTGAGTGTATTATTAGGGAGAAAGGATTAATATTTGCTCTATTCTTTTAGTAATAATGGAACAATTCGGTTGAACGGAAAAAAGAGAAGCAGATCTATTCTATATCCGATAAGTATCAAGACGCAATGGGGGTTAACCCTATTTTCTATTAACGAACCTATTCATATTTGTTCATCATTCAAAGGACCTATTCGTAAAACTTTTCCTTTATTTTATTCATTCTGTCTTTCTTTACCTTTATTTATTTTATTTTCTATTTTATAACCTTATTCAATCTATGTATAAAATAGAATAAATAATAAATAAAGTATGATAAAGGCCAATATTATTATATTAAGAAAATAAACCCATTGTTACGCTTCCACATCAAAGTGAAATAGAGTAGTTAATTCTTTTTTCTTTCATTTAAGCCTATTGGTGTTCTAAAAGTGCCTTTTCGAAGTTCTAGAGAGGAAGATGCATCTTGGGTTGACATATAGTGCGACTTGTAAGATATATTGGGCCATATGGGTTTTCTCCATTCTCTCTCCTGATCGAGATATCCTCTGTTTTTGCCCAAAAAAAATTGATTGAATTGTCAAGAATTTGTAGCGTGAAGTGCAATGAAGTGGAATTAGATCCATTTTTTGAGGGGGTATTCAGATTAATATTATCAATTAGAATGATTTATGGTTGAATTGGTTGGACCAATAAAATGAAGTATCCAGGCTCTGTTTAGCAAAAACCAAATTGGTAATATATCGATGATTACCACTTATATCATAAATGACTCTATTTAGAAATAAATTCTAAATAGGAGTGATCTCAATTGTTAATCAGTCGAATAAGAATAATACGATTAATACGTTGAATGTTTAATGGAAGACATGAAAGAAATGAATTGAAAAAAAAGGAAGTCATAGAAAAAGATGCAGTATTTGATTGATTTGTCGTATATGTGCAAATCTTAATCGGGCAGATCTTTACTCGGAGTAGAGCCTAAACCTAAAAATATTGAATAAAAAAAAGAAGAAGCCTATTCAGGAACAAGAAAACGCATCGTGATTTGGATTTTATCTCGATGCAAAAAAACCTCTATGAGAAGTTAGTTCGATAAGCTTTTTTATATTATAGGATTATAGAAAAAGGCCCAAAAATCATATTTCTTTAAAAACGAAAGAAAAAAGGCTCTTTCTTAGAAGTTATAAAAAGTCTACTATGAAATATGAAAAAAGCAAGAGGGCTGGAATCTACGCATTGATTTTGTTCACAATTTTTAGCGAACCGTATGCATCAAAAGGTGCCTGTACGGCTCCTAAGGATATAGTTTGATTTTATCCTAACCGACTGACTTTATCGAGAAAAATTGCTTTTTTTAGGCCAAGAGGTTGATAACGAAATCTCAAATCAACTTATTGGTCTTATGGTATATTTCAGTATAGAGAGTGATACCAAAGATCTTTATTTGTTTATAAACTCTCCTGGTGGATGGGTAATACCTGGAGTGGCTATTTATTGTACTATACAATTTGTGCAACCAGATGCACAGACAGTATGCATGGGATTGGCTACTTCAATGGGATCTTTTATCCTAGTTGGACGAGAAATTACTAGATGTCTAGCATTCCCTCACGCTTGACACCAATGATTTTTTTTTTATTTGCAAGAAAAAAAAAAGAAGACTATGCCTTCGCCATATGAAATATGAATTAATAAGTAATAATAGCATGGCACTTTGAATTCGATATGAATTGTTTTTTCAAAATATTAGATTATGTATCGAAAGAGTAGTATGAGATAAAGGGTATTTCTAATTTTCTCTTAGCTAATTTTATCTTAGTTAGTTATCGGGGGCCCATTTCAGCATCACAAACTTTTTTTTCACACGGAAGGCTACGAATAATATTTATGTTATGAAAAAGTACAAAAAAAGAAACTTTGGGATTGCTGAATAACTGACGAAATAAATATATAAAGCAATAAAGCAACAGGGCCATCATAGTATTTTTTTAACTCCTCCAAAAAAAGAAGGGTGGTAATTGGATCATTTATTGATCTAGGTCTAATAGACCCTATATTTTCTCTTTCTTCAATGAAAGGTAAAAACGTGAATTCCATTGTGGAGCCGTATGCAATGCACAAGAAATGTCGTACGGTTGTTCAATTCTCTCTCTTTTTTTTCATTATTTGTTATCTCGACTCCTCGCTTCATCGGGTGAGATAGAAGAACCATTCTCTCATCAAGGTAATGATCCATCAACCCACTAGTTCTTTTTATAAGGCACAAGTGGGAGAATTTATCCTAGAAGTAGAAGAACTACTGAAACTTTGCAAAACCCTCACAAGGGTTTATGTACAAAGAACGGACAAGCCCTTATGGGTTGTATCTTAAGACATGGAAAGGGATGTTTTTATGTTAACAACAAAAGCCCAAGCTTATGGAATTATTGATCTTATACAATTCAATAAAAAATAGCATTGATTTCACGTAAATACACAATTTAAGATTTTAACATTTTAAGGGTTTAGTTAAATATTCGATTAAACGTTTAATAGAATATTTAATAGAAGTAATTCAGAATCATCCGGTTAGGATCAATCTAAACCAGCCCATTATACATATGATTCAGCATGCCAACTATTAAACAACTTATTAGAAATACAAGACAACCAATCAGAAATGCCACGAAATCCCCTGCTCTTGGGGGATGTCCTCAGCGTCGAGGAACGTGTACTAGGGCGTATGTGCGACTCGTTCAGGTTAGATCATGGCTGAGACAAAAGAAAGGAAACTCTTTTGTCAGTATCAATGATCAGTACCAGTGAATAAAATAGAATGGAGGAATTCTATTCACTATCTAAAAACTAAAAAGGATCGATATATCATATCCTTCTATTGTGTATCAAACTTATCGTTTCCATTGGTGCAAATCCAATCACCTAAATTTTGGAGAAAAAATCCCCCCTTGGTAATAAACAGTTATCCATTAAGTGGGGGAAATCCTATTTTTTTTAAATAAATAGAAAGATTATTCTTCTACTCTTGTAAGAACGGACTAACAGGGTCAGCTAATCTTCATAATTAAATACCGTTACTATATAAAGATAAAGTAGATCTCGTTGTGAAAGACAAGACCTATTACTGGAAAATTCATGGGTAGAGCCAAAAAGTGTGAACTGTACAAGTTACCAATAGTATTAATTAATTGAAGGAAGAGCTCCGGTGTATAGAGAGGACCTCACCGTTTAAGAAGTAACCATAGAAATGATGGAACCCACTCTTTATTTATCATTTCGATTTACTACCTTTCTTAGTTATTAGACCTTTTGTGATATCAAGTATCAATATAATTTCTAATTTCAAGGAAAAATGCTTAGAAATAGAAAAGAAAAAAGATAAAATCGTGGGGGGGAAGGTTAGAGGAGCAAAAGCCATTGGAATTTTTATTTTATACATTGGAAGAATCCGCTTTGTTATTAAAAGACTAGTAAGAGGGAAAAGGATAACAAAAAGAAAGAATTAGTTATTCATCAA
>NW_019014508.1:8794-45285 GCF_000150535.2 Carica papaya
GTCAGTTGTTTACTTTCTATTTATTTCTTTAATTTTTTATTTATTTTTTTAGAATAGTCATTCTCGTAACCCTATTAGGTATTTTAAATTATTGTGTAAGAAATGTAAACTCTAACTTTATTATTACGCTTCCGCATTTAATTTATAATTTATTTTTTTTTAAGTATCGGCCGTTACAATTTTAGTGAGAATAAAATATAAATAAAATACAAACTCGAACGAAAATACAATTTTAATTTTAAATAAGTTTTATTGTTAATAAGATGAATTTCTATGATTTCATTTATATAATAAGTGAAAATAAAAACCTATAATTATAGAATTAAAGACATTATTAATTAAATTGGTTGATCTAATGATATATGCATTAATATACATATATATGTGAATTATAATTAAATTTTAATTATACATATATATAAAGTTATTAATATTTTTTACTGGGTCAAGTATTATTTTATTTCTATTTAATTTTTTAAAATTCACTTTAGATATGTATAAATTCATAATAGTTTACACATTTAATAAATAACTACTTAATTAACTTTACATGCTAATTTTACAATAATATATTTTATATTTATGCCTATTAATAAAAAAATCACAAAATATTCAATTTAAATTGAACCTACAATTCATTTACTTATTTTACAATCATATATTTTATATTTATATTTTTGCTTTCCATTATTTTCTACTACGTACTTTTAATAATTGATAAAAAAAGAAAGTACATTTAATTATATATATATATATATATTATTTTATTAAAAATATTCAAAATTAGAAACAAATTTTCATTATAAAATATGGAGTTAATATATTCATTTATTTAGTATGAATCCTGAAAATCTTCAATCAATAAATTTTTTAAAAAAATTAATGTTACTTTCTCTTTAAAAAAATCACGAATATATCCAGCTGATCAAAAGACTCACTCAGTTAAACTGGCAGGGCTGAATTATGCATTTTCGTTAACTTATTTTTGTTTGTTTCATTTATTTATTTATAATAAGTTGAAAGAATATATTATATTTAAATTAAACAAAAATAAAATATTATATTAGAATTAAAAAATTTGATTAAAAAAATCCATGGAATAAATGGATCTGTAAAAATGTTAAATTAATATTGGAAAAGAAAAAGATAATTGTAATTTTTCCAGTAGAATGACGAATGATGAGAGAGCAGATCCAGTGGATCGCAGAAACCTATCCAACTTTACGGTTGAGAATGGTAAGACAAAACACGAGGGACTACTCAAAGTCCACTGATACTAAAAGCGCGCATGTGAGGGCAGAGTGGGTTGTGACGTCAGCATCAGTCGAGCCACGCAGATAAATCTGGACCGTCGATTGGTTTGCGCGATCCACGGTGGTACGCTTTTGGCGGTAGCGTCAGGAAAATATATGTGACTATGATTGAGTGGATCTGACGTGGTGTGCGGTAAAGTCTATTTTTTTTTTTTTATAATCGTGGGGGGTTCCCGACATGGTGACGTGTCCTGCAGGCACATGGCTTTACTACGCAACGTAAGTGGGCCCGGTTGACGTGGACTGGAAGGGAAATATTGAGATTAGATCCGATTTTATGTATTTTCTTTCCCCATGTATTTGTCAAGTTAGGAATCCGTCCTTTTTTACATAATTACCCTCGATCGACCTGCGTATTAACGGAAATAACCCCGGCAGCCGCTAATTTTGAAACTTACCTCTAGATTTCTGGAAGTCCCCGTTCACACTAGGAAACCAAACACCCCATTAAACCCTTTTTGTTCAGAAACATTTTTTTTAAATAATAAAAATCCGTATCTAACTTTATTCGGTATTAGAAATTGAAAATTCGAAAATGAAAAGTTTGGTTAAATGATATATATATAAAAAAAAAAAAGCCCTAACAACTTAGTTTTATTAAATAAATTTTATATCATATAAATTTATTGATTTAAAACTTGTAATTGGCTCAATTATATGTTTGACTAAATTCTATACGAATTTAGAAATTAGAAAAAAGCTGACCTTACACTTGTCCACCGACTTGGTCAAACCTGCAAGCCCAGCTCGTTATTTAAAAAATAAAAAAAAAAAACTAAGGTGGATAGGTTTGGGTTTTATCAATCGGCCCATCCATTATATAATATAATGTAATATTTATTTAAGCACTTGTTTCAAGTAGTGTTTGTGCTTGATGGGTGATAATAAATACGTTTTAAAAAGCAAAAGCCCATGGTAACTGGGTGGGTTGGGTTTGGGAATGATAAGAGTTTGTAAGGTGGTCATAATCATCAGGCCCAATTAGCCGAGCTAGCAATGATTGAATTTGTGGTGCGATGATAATAAGATTATATAGAGAAGCGGTTGATAAGTTACGTGTAAAAAAGAGGTGAAGATGATAAGGAGAGTTTCATGGAGAGTGTTTGTGGTGTGGATAGCAATTTTGGGGAGTGTAAATAGTAAGACAAAGAAATGTGAGTTTGAGGGGATCTTCAACTTCGGCGACTCAAATTCCGACACCGGCGGCTTCTGGGCAGCATTTCCGGCACAGTCACGGCCTTGGGGTCTCACATATTTCAAGAAGCCGGTTGGTCGTGCTTCTGATGGCAGGCTTATTGTCGACTTTTTGGGTATTCGTTTTTCTTCCCCTCAATCTTTCTTCTCCTAACACAAACACAAACACATATATATATATATATATATATTGGATACTTTTGGTGTAAACCATGTGGTTATTAGTTGTTATGGGATATGATTAAAGCAAGCACGTTAAATTGTAAGAAAGATGGGTAAAATGGTAAAAATAATGTCGGTTGTAATAGGTTAAAAAAAAAAAAAAAGATACTCTTTACTGATACTTGAAAAGGTTTAGTGAACCTTGGGGAAAGGAGAATTGGTGGATAATTATGTCTGTTTGTCTGGCTAGTGCTTCTAATATGATAATATAAAATATTTTTAAAATTAAATTTTACTAAAAATAATTTATAAAATTATTAAATGAATTAATAATAAATTTTTATTTTAAAAAATTAGATTTATTATTAAAAAATATAAAATTAATAAATATTGTTCACTTCCAATAACACAATTTTTTTTTTTAATTAAAAAAGAAAAAAAGAGAAAAGAAAACAGTAAAAACCCTCGGTAAAATTTGGATAACGGAGGTGATGCGATGATTTTGGATGAAGATATAAAGATGGCATCAAATACTATTCAGCCATATTCTTGTCCAATCTTCTTCCAGGCTGGACTCCATAAAATCTCTGCAATCATATCTCTCTTATCTTTACCCACAGAAAATACCCACGAGGTGAAAAGAATCTGTAAATTTACCGAGAGAAATCCGAAAAACTTTTAGGACTAACCCTAAACTGGAGTTTGAATCTTCTGTGCACGAAGAAATGGTAGTTAAAAACACATTAGAATGAAATTAATAGAGAATTGATATAACTTGTGGCAGCTGAAGCTCTGGGAATACCATATTTGAGTCCGTATCTGCAATCAATCGGATCGGATTATCGACACGGAGCCAACTACGCCACACTAGCTTCCACTGTTCTTTTGCCAAACACGTCACTGTTCGTAACCGGGATCAGTCCATTTTCTCTTGCAATCCAGCTCAACCAAATGAAGGACTTCAAGCGTAAAGTCGAAGAAAACAATAATGGTATTTGTTAATTTATCATTATTATTAATTAATTCTAAATATATTTAATATTTGTTAATTAAAAATTTTAATAAAGGAAAAAGGATTAGGAACCTGCCGTCGCCGGACATATTTGGGAAATCACTCTACAAAGTTTACATTGGGCAGAATGATTTTACTTCCAACTTGAAATCCATTGGGATTCACGGGGTCAAGCAGTATCTCCCTCAAGTTGTATCCCAAATTGCAGACACCGTCAAGGTAATAATATTAGCTCTTATAATTTCAGCCCATTAGGCCCAAATCATTCATCTGGGCCAAAAGTCAACGAACCCATTATTATTATTATTATTTTTTTATTTAATTGGTCAGGAACTATACGAGATTGGAGGGCGAACATTTTTAATACTAAATCTTGCACCAGTTGGTTGTTACCCGGCATTATTGGTTGAATTGGATCACGACAGATCCGATATTGACAAATTCGGATGCCTCATCTCTTACAACGACGCCGTGTTTGATTACAACAACATGTTGAAACATTCACTTGATCAAACTAGACCAAATCTTCCCAATGCTTCCCTCGTCTATGTAGACATTCATTCTACCTTACTACAACTCTTTAGGCATCCAAAACTACATGGTAACTCACACTTTTTTCCCCAATTTTTTTTTAGTACAACATAATATCTAACGAAATTTGCACTAAATCAAAATTGACTCCAAATTTTTATTCGTTTGGTTGAAAGGCCTCAAGTATGGTCCCAAAGCTTGCTGTGGGTACGGTGGTGGAGCCTATAATTTTGACCCAAGAGTTTTCTGTGGCAATACGAAGGTGGTTAATGGCACCACCGTGACGGCATCAGCTTGTAGCGACCCAGAGAATTATGTGAGCTGGGATGGGATACATGCGACTGATGCAGCCAATAAACTTCTCACACAGGCCATTCTTACATCCTCTTATTTTCACCCTCCCTTTCCTCTTCACCATCTCTGTCATCTCCAACCATTACACTGAAATCTCTAGATTATTTCATTTCATTTCACTTTCTGTAACCCATTACAGGTTGGAATCATTTTATATCCTAAATAAAATCATTGGTATGCTTTCAAAGTGGACAGGTCAACAGCTGCCCTTATGTTTATATGAAATATTCATCACCATCTGCAATGGAGTTCGGTGTTCAACATCACTTTTGACTATTATATATATATATATATATATATGCATATATATTCCATTTCCATCACCACACTCTGGCCCTACCGACTCCTTTTTAAAAGAATCTAAGGCAGTGTTTTTGCGGTGGATTCTATCATATTTATAATTCTGCCTAATACTGGATAGTAGATTGTTAGTATTGTGTTTTGTAAACCAAACAAATCAACAATGATAAAGTCGTAGTGTCTGTATTTTCAGTATGCTCCTAAATGCTGTCAAAATCAATAATGTTAAACAAATTGTGTTTTAGAAATAAGTAAGAGAATATAGCTATATATATGTGTATGTATTTTGGGCATCTTGGTGAGAATTCACTTTCAAATGTAGTGCCTATAGACTTTACAAATACTAAAGCATATAAATATAATATACAGGTAAACCAAATCAAGATATAATAATACAAGTAGGCTGCAGGCCAATTATTCTCTTAACTAAAAGGAAAGAAAATCATTTCCTCATGTGTGATGCCTGAAAAGGTAGGAGTCAACTACCACTTGGTTTTCTCAGTATAAAATAATGAGTTTCAACAACCAAAATGGAGATTAAATACTTGGAGTCACTGACTCATTCTGCTAAGTGATTAGTTAGAAAAGAAACTTAGCTACTGCAAATGCACCCACACACACACACACGCATATTCTCTTCTACCAACCTTGTACTTTCTTTTACCTTAGCTCTCATCTGGTGTAGCTCTTGCCCATCTATCCTAAATGGGAAATCTAACCAAATATAGAGTAAAAATCTTAAGTCTCTACCAAAAATGCCAATATGGAAATGGTGACGTATAGTGAAAAACAAGTTCACGTGCATTAGTTTTCTCAATCAGAATGTGACAATGATTAGAACTAGAACATATAATCATAACCAGAAATTTGCTAACGTTTCAGTGTAAAATTCTTGGCTTATATAAAAAAAAATGATCTTGAGAAGCTCTACAGATGAAATAAAACATGTAATATACTCAAGGAACATAACTGTGTTCTAAAGCAGGCTGAGTTCTTGTCATTGATGCAGCCGGCATTTTATTTGTATTGATCCAAATTGTTTCAACTGCAACACTTTTCTCAGATTCCCTCTCCATATCTCTAATCTTCCTCATTCTTACTATCTTAAAAACAACAACTCCAATTGAAATTAACAAGCCCAACACAACAAAACCAATCACAAAACCAAGCACCCACCACTTCAAAAGCTTCTCTGCCCTGTTCTTGGCTGGCTGCAGACTCTGATCAACCACAACAACAGCAAAATGGCCTTGGCTATGCGTCGAACATTGATTTAGCCTAGTCATGTTGCTGAATTTAACCGAGCTACCATCACCAAATCTCACACATTTGGGTGCCGAAGCCAGATTTTGATCTCGGTGAGGGAAAGATATCAAAACGGGATGAATCATGAAGCTGAAGTTGAGATTCTTGGCGCCTAAAGAAGTTGAATTTGATGCATCATAAACATGAAACCCAATAACAGGAGACACCAAGGAATGGCCAGGAACTTGGTAATAAGATGAAGACCAATTACCCAAGTTTTCAAATACTATAGCTATTCTCTTGGCGAACGGCCTTGTGATAATCCTTGGTGGGATTGCAAATGGACTGAAATTCGCTCCTCTTTCCCAAAAAGTACTGGTTCTTAGCCTTACAACAGAGGCTTCCATGCCCGAGAAGTTAACCGGTAAGGAAACTTTGTGGACAGAACCTGTGCGATCCTTGGAGCCTCTTTTATTCGCGTAAGTACGAATTAAAGCATCTAAAGATTTGGGGTCGGGATAGCTATCTGTGAAGTGAATAAACATAGAGGATAACAGTGACCAAAAGATCAAACAGATGGAAATCTGCCAACTTGGGTAACTACAAGCCATCAAGACTGCCTTAGAAGAAGCCTCTTGCTGCTTTTCTCGATCATAGATACAATGCAGCGGCCTCTTTTAGACGCCATCAATAATGACCTAGAACGGAGTACGTCTTTCCCATGTCGAATTATTTCCAAAAAGAAACCAATCACATACGCATCTTCATGAAAATGCTCCTCCAAAATGCAATCCGATCAGTATTTAAAGCGAAAGCCCATCTGGGTATTGAAACCAAATCAAGAATGCATGGAAAATGAGAGAAGGTACACCAGAAACACCTCAACAAATTTAAATAGAAGACGATGTGCTTCGAATAATGAAATGAAAAGCTTTGAATTTTTCGAAGATTAGATCATACGGGTTGGTGGGCATCTCCGTGGAAGAGAGTTGGGAGAAGAGAGGGAAAGTGGAGAGGGTAACTGGGGATGATGGGAGCGTCCAGTTGGTGTATTGTATGATTAAAAGGGAGATAGATGGTAGTCACTGCCACCCAAAAAGAAAGGGTCCGGTGATGAGTTGTTTAATGCTGTTTGGCATATAATATATATATATATATATATATGTAAATATATTTCAACTCTGCAATTATCAAATCTGGTATTGCCTTTTTTGATTCCTAGTCAGTAGGGTTAGTTGTGTGTGCTTGAGAGAGAGAAAGAGAGACTTGGTTTGGGACGAACGGTGCCAGGGAGGCCCCGTAAGAGAGGAGAAAAGAACTGGACAATTCCAAAATTAGTCATGCCTATTCTCAATCCAATACACTCCGAATTTCATTCATTCAAACCCTTTTTATTTATTTATTTAATTCAAATGAAATTAACTTTGCCTTCCCAACTTCTTTAATTAAAAAAAAAAAAAAAAAGGAGAAACCTTGAGGATTCAAGACCCAAAGATGAAGGAATTTTGGAGGATTTTCGAGTTCTCTGAAGGGCATTTGGGAGTTCAAACAAAAACAAATGGCATGCATTAATGACTCATTCCCAGAGATGGAGAAGAATACTGAGAGTTCTAGAGAAATTTCATAAGGAGAAAAGCATTTATTTTGTAGGGTTAAGAAAGTTCAATTTTCTAGTTAATTACTATTTTTAATTAAAATACAATTTGTTTATGTTTTAGTTACTCATGTCACCTTAATTTTTTTTTTTTTAGAAATAAATTTAATTTCTACTTAAGAAATAAAAAATAGAAAATAATGCATAAAAAATTAATGTTAAAGTTGAAAATTTTCTATATATATATAGATTAACAGAAATCCTACAAAAATAATTTTAGTTTTATTTGAAGAAGCTCTACTGTTTTATTCAGCATTTAAAGCAGGGCCTAGGAGATTGTCTAAGCCCAGTTCGGTTGGGCCCAACAAGAACCAGAACCAGAACCAGAACCAGAGAGGAGGGAAAGATCCATGGCAGATACGATAAGTTCGACCGCACAGGATCCCCAACTCCTTGTCTGAAGAACTGAAAAAGTGTATTAACGATGTTTGAGGATGAAAGGGAGGCCTCTAACGTGGATTTCATAGATAGGGAATTGCCCAATCAGATTTCACCACTTGTACACGTGTCAATCAAAGAATAAGCTCCCCAAAAAAAATATCAGCAAGGATGATAAACAAACCAAAACAACACACTTAAGAAAAGTTTTTCTTTTTAAAAAATTAAAATAAAAGGAATTTTCAAAAAATAAAAAAAAAAATTGTAAGTTAACAAGTCAAAATAAGAGAAAAAAGGGATAGGACTTTAGCCTACTCAATCTCGAACCAATGGCAGCTGCAGCGGCAACATCGTCTTCTATGGCGGCCACCACCGTTATGATACCACGTCTCCCAACCGCACGCTGCTCTGCTGTGCCCTACTTGCCTCCTCCTCGCTTCTCCGCTTGCTCTTTTGGCTCTTCCGTTAAGCAAGTTTCAGGTACTTTACATGAAAAACCTACCACAAGCTCGGATTTCACCAAATACCCAAGAGACTGTATGTGTTATTCTAATGCATTTTTTGTTGGGAATCTTTTGGCTCAGTTGTATCTGTCTTGTGGGGTAGTTCTGCATTTCAGTTTTTGGCTTCTGTAGAACTTGTTTGTCCTTAATTTCTTGTTTATTGATATTGTCCTTTCTTGTTCTGTTTATTCAGTGAATGCTACAGGGGAAAATTAACAAATGAGCTTAAAAGTTTTTAGCATTTGATTATGGTTTTGTGAGAGTAGGAATAAACTTACTATAAAGCAATTATCTAGCTGCGTACATGTGATTTTAGTCGGTTACATCAAAAGCATTACTTGAAGCCGGAGTCTTGATGATTGAAAGGGAGTCTACTTTTCTTCTTCTTCCTTTTTCTGATTGACTAAAATAAAGGCAGTAATGAATCAAAAAGAAGAAAAGAAAGAGAGAGAAAATAGACAAGGATTAAATTGGATGACTTTAACATGTGGTTTCTGCTTGAAAAATGTCTCGTGGTGTTCCAATTAATAATTCTCAAAGGCAACAGGAACGTCAAAGGACCTGAATGCTGCTGATGATGGTGCATTATTAGTGGCCAAAGTAATTTTGGAAAGAGAATTAACCAATCCTCTCTCATATCTTTCCTCACCCAGCTCTCTGATAACATGGAATTGGCAATTGCTTAAGTTTCCATCTGGGACCTGACAATGGGGAAGAGATGGCTTGAAGCTTCAAGTATCTCTCCACATCCACACATGATAAATATATACGCTTTTCTGATTTAGGTGCGGCTTTTCAAATAAACCATAAATGTGAATACAATGTGAAATTGATTGAGTCAAGTATGCATGTGTATGGTACAGCTAAAGCTTTGGTTTGGTGCCACCTGACAGATAAATTTATCCTTTTTGCAGTAGTTAAGAACACTCTTCCCCACCTCCCAGCCCTTGCTTTAATCATCTCTTTTTAAGGGTTACTTTCTTGGACATGGTTGACCCAAAACTTTGATTCTTTTCATACATTTTACTTGAATATCTTAAAACTGAACTGTATCTTTTTATCTTTTTCTTTTTTCTCTCTTTTCTATCTGACCTTTTTTTTTTTTTTTGCTTTTCTTGAAGCAGAGTCCCGGAGGCGTCCTCTGCTCCACACCAGAGCCTCTTCAGAAGAGACATCTTCTGTTGATGCTGGAGAACTCTTCACTGACTTGAAGGAAAAGGTGATAATCAAAGTTATATCATAATGCTAATAAGAAAGAATACTATGGTTTAATTTCCTTCATTATACTTCCCTGTTGGTTTTCCTCGGTTTAAAATAATTGCATTCTGTTACTGCTGCCAGTGGGATGCACTTGAAAACAAATCTACTGTGCTTTTGTATGGAGGAGGGGCAATAGTTGCAGTATGGCTATCATCAATTATTGTTAGTGCCATCAACTCTGTTCCTTTGGTAGGTGACCTGAACTTGGCTTCTCTCTTAATTAGCAGCATTTGATTAAAGTTACAAAGATATCGGCTAGCTAGTCTTAATTTCTGAGTGCTTTTGTTGTTACCAGCTGCCAAAGATTATGGAGTTGGTGGGGCTCGGATACACAGGATGGTTTGTCTATAGATACCTTCTCTTCAAGGTAAAATTAGGAAACTACAACATTAATTTTCATAACATATGATGTCTTTTCTGAAAGGATATAACATACGGTTTAAAGTTACTGTGGTTTTTGAAATTAACTTATTCGAAGTATGCCTCTTTATGTCGAGGGTCTGAATCTCCTCCATTGTTGAAAGACTTGTCAACAGTCTGCTTTCCCCGAAAAAATAAGGAGGTTTCTTTCACCTAATATATTTTCATATACTGGGAGCTTACTAGAGTCCAACCTTCCTGAAAGCTTCCTCAGTCAATTTGAGTTGAGAGTCATTTTTATGATCACCATGAATGGCTATGGCATTTTATAAAGATCGGCACGTACTACAAACAGTTGGTTTAAAATGATAGAAGAGTTACTAACCATCTGAAACATGTTTTAACTATGTCTGAAACAAACCCAGAAATCTGATGGGATTTATTTGTAAATCCCGCATATATTTGACCAGTCTTTTTGTTACTCGAATAGAATCCCATATTTAAACTAAGCAGAGATTTGCATATATATTCCATAAAATTTCTAAATTTCTTCTAAAAATAGCATTTACATCCTTTTCTGGATTCAAGTCCGAGAAATAGTTCGTATGATTAAAAACTAAAGCAAATGGTTGTCATGTGGTGTTACTAAGGAGTACTGTTGCTTACGCGTATTCTCTCAAGATGCTAATGATGTGTTATCTTATTTCCTCAGTCAAGCCGAAAAGAACTAGCTTCAGATATTGAAACATTGAAGAAGAAAATTGCAGGAACTGAGTAGATTTAATGCTATTGTAATGGTTGAACTTTGATCTGTATTGTGATCATTCTATCTTGTTCTTCTGTAAGCGAGACATCATCTTCCTCCTGTAATGCTGAATGGGACAAATCTGCATTTCCTGTATTTATCTTTGTAAAATAATTTGTCTGAGTTTTATATGTATGGCTTGAGGGGCAATGCCGTTGTGATTGTGACTGGAGTCTAGCTTTATTCTATATTATATATAATGTTAATTAAATTTAATTCATGTCGAATGCGAGTGATACAACTGAAAAAAACTCTTTAAATTAAAAGTGGAAACTTTTTTTATTTTTTATCATTTATGCTTATGAATCAAGAACTTGCTTTTTATTGTGTGAGGTAAAAATGAGGAACTAAAACATTTTAAAAAGGGAGTAAAAGATGTGAAATTTTTTTATGCAGTAATGTGATGTTTCACGGAAACTCTGAAATCATAGTTCATCTTTTATCTCTCAACCATGATCACAGGTCAACCACGATGTCGACATACACGTGCATATATATGTGTGTAAATATATATAAAACTTTATTCATGACCTCAGCAAAATCTAAAACCTTCATGGCGCTTTGAATTCTATTTGCTAAAATTAATATTGAAGGACACTTTAATACATTCCACACAAATATAATCTTGGTCTTACAAGAAAACATTCGTATGTTTGGACACACATACACATGTAAAATCCAAATCATTCGCATGAACAAAACAAAAACATCTAATATTTGTATCCTCATTTCTTAAGAACCATTAATTACTATACAAAGAAAATCTGTTAGTATACTCAGGAATTAATGAACAAAAACTACGTCGTCTATCAATCATAGACATGGATCAAGATTCAAGCTCCTGTCCCTCCTCCACCCCAAGAATGATTTCTCCATAAAAATATTTTCTTTCAAATAAGTTTTACCGCTTTTAGATTTCTCTATTCTTTTCTGACTTAATTTTGTTATCAGTTTTGGTTCCTTGTAGTTTTATCTTTATTTATAGCACTGTTTTGATCACAACAATATTTTGTTATAAGATAAATTAGAAGGTAGATCTATGTTCATAACTTCGTTTTTATTTTTCCAAACAATCTTTTTCTCCACTGTCCTTTTCTATAATATTTTTAAACTAAGAATATAAATTGCAGTGCAATTATACCAAAACAAAAAATAAGTTCATAAAATGCAGTGCCATCGTTTCAGCATTTTTCAAGTATTACTTCGAGCGGCATGTCAAATATGTTTGGAAGTTTTCGTTTTGTAATGCCCAATCAAAACGGTCAGCCACGCAAAGCAGACACTGCAACGAGGATTACTTGCACGGAACCAGACAACACAAGCACATAGCTACAAGAAAATCAAGACATCAACAAATATATAAGGTTCTTAAAACTGCATTCTTAAACTAAAACAGTCACAGGTAAAATCATTATCCAACCCCATTTACATTTCCACCCATTCATTCCCCCAAGAACCATGGCAACTGTTGAGAATATCCCCGTTCATTTAACCTCTAAATCAAACCATTCTGTGCACGGTTCCTGGGTACTCAGAAACTGAGTTGGTTCATGTCAATACGCATTTTTTCATTTTTTGAAAAAGGAAAGAAGGTTAGTGTTTCTAAAGGGGCCATAAAAAGCTCCCGGCATAGAAATAGTTAGTGCCTGATGGTGAGCTCAGCTCTGAGATGAAGGATACCATTTATGAAGTAAAGACAGTCATCTGCCATGAAAGAAGTCCATGGTATGGCAAATAAGTTTCGATAGCCAACTGCCTTGCCCCCGGTGAATGTGTAGTTACCTTTGTATTTGCTAACAAACTCCTCAGTCGGCTTTGATCTCGCTGCAAATTCATAGTCCACAGCAAAACTCACTGATCCTTTCTCCTGCATCCCCAGGAACAATCCAAAACAATGAAATGAGCTCTGTTGATCCATGTTGCAGTGTGCTGACAAGAAAAACCCTTGTCCGCCCAAGTGGAATGCCTGGGAGTATACTCTTCCGGAGGGGAATAAGTTTGCACACTCCTCCCGCTTCAAATCCAGGTAGACGACACACTGTGGCCGGGGAACTTCAAATTCGACCACTTTAACGGGCCGATACTTGTAAGCTCGCTCCACAAAACGACGGTTCAATGAGGCTGACTCTTCTGCAGCTAGACTCCGTTGACGGTGTGGGGCCTCAGCCTTGAAAAAAAGAGCCTCCAGTACCAGCTTGGATGCTACTTCATGATCGAAATCATTACAGGTTAAAACCTTCTTTAGCTTCCGACAGGTCATATAAGGGAAGCGAATAAACCGTGCAAGGCGTGAACCCAAGACCTCCCGCCGATCCTCTAGTCTTGGATACTGGGCCCTAGACCACTTTACCACAAAGTCGTATACAGCATCCTCTGATGCTATTTGGAGATCATCACTGGACAATATCGCCTCAATTCCAGCTAGTGGCAAGGCCATTACCTCTTCTTGAAACCTGTCCAAAAGCAAGAATAGCACAAAAATAAATTTTCCATGTATAATGCACATAACATTCATTTATGTCAAATTAAAAGTTACAGATCCAGATCAATTGCGCTCTCTAGGCCACGATATTTGCCCATTCAGTTCCCAATTAAGATTGGTGCTTATGTTACCTTATTATTTGGATAACAATGTTCCAGTTCTGAATCGAAGAAAAGGAAAAGACACCGAAGAAAGCATTCAGTTTTTGAACTGAGTGAATGCTAGATGCATGTATTGAAGAGATTGGAAGAAATTTCTAATCCAGATAAGTAAACATGTTTACCCAACAAGAAGTTTATATAGAGGAGAAACCAATCCACTTATTACATAACAGAAGAAATGTAAATTCCGCATGCCAATCAAGAAACATCATACTAGTGAAATGGGACTTACTTGCTCATGTCTTTATACCGGGATGCAAGAAACTGCTTTGCAGCATCTGTCAATGGCTGGACGGCTTCAGCCATTAAGACACTTGAGGGAAGATCTAGATAAAGCAGTGCAGACTCAGGTGTCATGTCCATATTCCGTAGAAGCCGACTGCAATGTCTCATGCATGAAGCAACCTCAAATTTGTCAGCAGCCATCAGCACATCAAGCAAAGCAGGAGCTGTTGTGACGGACAAGGTATTGCTATACATAAAATTCAGAAGCTCCATCAGAGCAGCTTCCTCTGCAAACAAACAAACAAAAATATGATAGAACTGTCAGGGTACTAAGGCTGTAATCTCCAAGTTTTCACACTGAATCACTGAAGGGCAAAGGAAGTAGAAGGCAAAATCTAGGGCATTCAAAATAAAAAGTTTACTCAACTACAGAAGTAAGAATTTTGTTTCAGCTTCATAAGAAGACATATGAACAACATTGGAAATTTGGTGCATTTGGGTGCAAAAGTGAACCATGCATCTAATTATTAGTTCTTTTTTGTCAATGATAAAAGTTACTAAAGCAATTTTTTTTAAAATAAGAAGTTACTAAAGCAGACAGCTTATGATGTTTGTCTATACCAGAGGCATTGATTCTAAGGGTTACATGTCGTTGCTCGGACTCCTTCATTCCATTTGAGAAGAGCTACAAAAAAAGAAAAACAACAATATGTGAGGAGATAAAAAAAAATGATGGTTTCAGTAAACAAAGAGTAATTGTCTTGCAACTGGTACTTTATAGAAAAATGGACTTTTTGCAGCCAAAATAGGAGAACTGATGTGTAATGTTTTGACTCTCTGAACAGTAGAACAATCCATGCTCCAGTTAGATTCATTGCTATTTGCAGCTTCATCACCTGCAAGAGTGCTAAGGAAGCTCAGATGAACGGTTATGGAGAATGGAGTGGCACTCAAGACAAAAAAACTATTGCTCATAAAACTAAAAATAGCAATTTGCAGGTGCACTTCCTTCCAATGAATAACAGCTTGACTTCGAACCCAATAGTCTAGGAGAGGGCATTAACCAACAGTGTGCTTCATTAAATAAGTTCTGTGATTAAACTATGGAATGAAATGCTAACAGCTTTTATCTGCAACAAACTCAACTCAACGATAAGGGGACGAATTCACGTCTGTCTATCGGAAAAAAGATTCATCAGACTATTGTGGCAACATCAATTTATTCACAAAAATGTTTGCACCAGAAAATAAGATCTAAATTTGTCTCAGAGGTATAGCATCCCTTGTTTTCCTCTAGTATGAAGGGAAAATACAACTCAAAAACCTCTTTTAGGAGGAAAAAAGAAATACTACTAAAGAGACAAGTGAAGAAACCGAGATAAATATCCTCCTATGAAAAAAAACTAGAAAAAAAAAGATAAAAAATCAAAAAGAATTCTGGACAACTCTTTTTGCAAGACAACTAAGAGTTATCCATATAAAACCCATGTTCCTTAAGCCGAAGAGAGCAAAAAGAATATCCTACCCCTCAGAATTCAAAGAGCAAGGACAAGATGATTCAGAAATCTTGCATTTCTCTCCCACAATGTTCACAGCCATGCAAAAAATAACCTCTCCTGAGCATTCAACTCTTCTTCCTAACACAAAGGAGGGAGGAAAAAATAAAGCACTTGAGATAAGGCAGGGATACCATGGCACAATAATATCAAACTGACTAGCCCAAAGCCTCAAGACTACATCTCAAATACAATAGCAAATGATAATGGGACTCAAGATTCTGATAACACAAACACCAGGAGATAGTATGGTTAGTCCTACAAGCTTCAAACAAATCATTGGTTTCAAGGACAGTCTAGACAAATATTTTAACTTTACAAGGGGCGAAAACCTTCCAAAAGGCACTGATTAATTCCATATTATTAGCAAGAAGGATAGTTTAGTTGGTTCTACAAGCTTCAAACAATTTATTGGTTTTAAGGACAGTCTAGACAAATATTTTAACTTCACAGGGAGCTTTCACCTTCCAAAGGGCACTGATGAATTCCATATTATTAGCTAGAAGAATACCGGGTAAGACATGTTTAAAAAGAAAAAAGGATTTGCAAGTATAGACACCAAAAAACCTAAAATCCACTTTCAATGATTTGATCCTGACAAAATGCTTAAGGGCCCAAAAAGGCTAAAGCAGAGAAAGCATATAACAGTTTCCTATAATTGAAGTTTTTAATAAGGGAAAAGCTTCATAGAATATGGCCATCAGTTATCAATAACCTTTCTTACATAAACGTCTTTGTGTCTTTTGTGGGGTATGTCAATGTCACAAATCTATCCAATGCTAGTTTGCAGCCCTCTTTCCTGCTATGCCCTTACTGCAGACCCTAGAAAGAGAAACTTTGCCAGGTCCTTCACAGCAGAATTCGGCTAGCTGGGCTGGGCAGCAATGGCATCAGGTACAGTGCTACAAAAAGGCAACCATAGTGCAGATCCTTGACACCAAATTAATTACAAATATTGCAAGTAAGTTCCCAGATAGCCGTTATATCATTTGCTTCATCCTGTCAAACAAAATCTATATGCCCGGACCTTCGCTATTGGTTTTTCTTTGGACAGTATTATTTCTCTAAAAACAAGGAATTATACAAGATCTAGTAATGCATGCGCTTTTCAGCATAAACTTCAGAACAAAATTCCAGATAGAATTCCTTCGTAACTAAGATCTTCCAAAAAAATTCCATTACCTGAAGGTGACTCTTCAATCATTGCCACTGCTTCCTCATCTTGATTTTCACCGCCAGCAAAATCATCCATGTCTGGTTGGTTACCATTTAAAATCTGCTCCTCAGGACACCAAGTGAGATCCAGAACTGAAAAAAAGAATCCAATTAGCTATAATAAAAACTGATAAATGAAACAGCAAGTACATGCTATGTCCTGACAAAAGATATATGTTCTTTATTATCCTAACAAATTGCTCTCTATATCACCTGCTATGACAGATACCGATTATTTGTCAAATAAAACCAACAGATTTGACTTCCTATATCTGTTGAGTCCTTAAATGACATTGTTCCTGAAATACCCATCTCCTTCTTTTCCAAGAAATGCAAAAAATGAAATTGAATCTGTAGAAAGAAGACCCTAGTTTATGATATTATCAAGATTTTACTTCTTACTTAATAACGTGTTAGCCAAACAGGCTAAATGGAGAAACATATTACAAAGCAAGATTCTTCTTTCTCCACATTAAATCATAACATAAAATGTCCAAGCATAAATTAAAATGTTATTTGGAAATATGGGGAAAAAGACAAACATCTTGATAGCCTCATAAAATGAAGAATCAAATCTCATAATAATGATAGTATAGTGTGCACTAACAACAAATGTTGTTAGCTAAAACCTACAAATCTGACTTCTTCATCATGTTGAGTATGTTACTGACATTGTTCCCTCGAGTCCTTATTCCTTTTTCCATAAATGTGAAATTAAAATTAAATATCTGTAGAGAATAATCTATTTTCGGATACCATCAAGTTTTACTAAAATATAGCTAATAAATGGTAGCCAAAGAAGCTGAATAATAGCACAACAGGTTACATGACAAACTTTTTCTTTTTTCCTTATTAAATTTAGAACGAAATATAAAATGCCAAAGCATAGTGCAAGTCCTGAACACCGTGCAATGTGATTTAGATTCTTCGCAAGATTAAGTTTCTTTGTACCACATGTTGAATCACAATACTGCCTCAGAACATGTCGGAACTCACCTATGAGGTACATCAAGTTTGGAATGAAATCAAAAGAATAGATTCAATAGAAAATGAAAATATGACCCTTTTTTCGCTTAGTAAGCCTACTGATAGAGCTTAGGGGTAATTTATATGCAACTTCGAAAGCAAAAGAATCGCACAAGAAGAATTGATAATATGCAGCTCTTTCAACAACATAAATTAAAACGTATGTCCAACACAAGAAAAATTATCTATGTTCGTTGAGAACTTCTTATATACGAGACTAAGACAATCACATGATTTTATCTGTATAATTCTCATGAAATCAGTAAGTTAAGCTAACGTTTCCTCGGCCAAATGTCAGAAAAGTGCAATTTTGTTTCTTTATTTTCCTGCCCAGCGAAACAGCATAAAAGAAGCAGAAGACCCCAACTTCAACCAAAGAAATTCTTGCAATCTTGGAAAATGATAATTTGAAGAATCTTTCCCCCATCAATTGAAAAAGAAACCGTAAAATCTCCTTCGAAAGGGCTAATAGAAAGAACAGGGCCCGACGCCAACAAAAAAGAGCTCAAACGTTTTGTTTCCTTCATAATCCCCAGATTTCTTGTCAATCAAACAAATGAATAGAAGAAGCACTCGTAATAAAAACAAAGAAGAAGAAGAAGAAGAAGAAGAAGAAGAAAATATAGGGAGAAGCAAACCGTTATCCTTCTTGATATCTTCTCTTCTCCTCTTGCGATGCCTGGCCCAATCGGCTATACTCGTGCAACCCTCACCATCGGACCTGCTGTCCGAGGAGCCGCCCATGATCTCGATCCGCAAAAGCCTATCTGAGAAGTTACTATCGTTGAAAGCAAAGCCGAAATCGCCATCGGAGCCGGAACCTCGCCTCGAATAATCGGAATCCATTTCCGTCCTCGGGTCGAACAGATCCGTATTGGTGTCCCTCATTCTAACCCTCTCGACTTCCCCCTCCGTTTTAGCTCTTTTAATTTCTCGCTCTCTCTTCTGGAATGATATTAGGGAAAATGGAAACAGAAACCCTAAGAACGATGAGCTGGCGTTATCTAAAACGAGGGAGGACGGAAGAAGGTAGTTTTGGTGGTGACAGCAATTAAAATGAGATGAGCACAAAATTAATTTTTTTTTTTTTTGAAAAAAAGTAAAATTTTTTTAAAGATAAAGAATGGATTTATGCCTAAACCTTACCAAAATCATGTCGAAATCATTGTTTTTCTTCGAGCGGGGTGTTTGTTGTGTATTCATATAATACTACGTCGTTTTAATGAATAATTTTTTCCGTCGTTGTCTGAATTGGACTCTTCCGGGTCGGGTCAACTGTGGTGGCGTTTGAATTGGAGAATTGGAATTGGTTGCCTGCCTCGTGTTTATATTAGTTATATGCCATGTTGACGTTGGTACGTGTGCGATACGGAGCTGCCTTTCTTTATTTGGGTGTAAGAACCGAATTACTTTTTCTTTCCCACTAATCCAAATTTCCTTATTCATTCTAATTCTTTAAAACTAATATTATTATTTCTTAAACAATAACACGAGAAATTTACTTATTCATGTCCAATTACAAATATACTTCATAAAAATATAGATAAATCATTATTTAGAGATTGTAATATATTATATTATGATTATTATTTATACCTCAGACAATTGATGAATATATGAATTTTTAATCGAAATAAAATTTTTTTTGCAACAACTTAATACCAAGCTTCTATCAACACTTATGATAGCTCTAATTTCCAGATTTTAAAACACCTATGTAATGTGTATATATAGTTGTATTTAATAATATTAAAAAATAAAATAGATTTTAAAATTAAAACATTAAGTCTTTTGGTTTGGACAAATTTAATCCAGTTGCAAATTGGATTAAGCTCGATTTCTGTTTCTTCATTTTTTTTTTTTTTGTAATCTTCTAACTCAATTTTAGTTCAATTTCTTTAATTTAGCTTCACTTAATATTTTCACGGAGTATCAAAAGTATCATACATTTTGTTAATCACTATAGTTTAACTAGATTGCAATTTATAAGGTACATATTCCTTCTAAGCTTGATCTTTGAACATTTCATTCATTAACCCTTGAAAAGTGATGGTAGTATTTTTCTTACTAAAATATATGACTTTATAGTAATATATTTCCTAATGCATCATGAATGAGGTATTCTCATTATTCACTTTACTATCAAATTTAGTGATATATAAAGAGTGCATCTATAAAACTCAACAACCCGTATATGGAAGTTGAATAAACATATTGATTTATATTTAAAAAAAAATAAGTTCATAAAATCATATTTGAAAAACTTCTTTATACAATATTTTGAAGATCATTATACATCTAAATCCACATGAACAAGGTGCATCTATCAAGGGTATTGATAAATAATAAATAAGACAGCTATCAATATTTTTCCCATGCAAAAGCTTGGGAAAGAATGAGGATGAGGATTTAAAACCTAAAATTACGCAACTAGTAGCTTTTTATATGTTCTAACTCAAAAACAAGTCATTTTTTAATTTAAATAAATTAATAAATTTTAATTTTTTATTTATTGATATTAATGGTAATCTATAACCTTAAATGAAATATATAAACAAAAAAAAAAAAGGAGCATGGGAGTGCATCTAGTATAACCATAACCATACATTACACATTCATGTAAACCTCCCTCAATTTTGTCTACATGTGTGATGGTTTATAAGCAATTCATATGTGATTGCGTGTTTTTTTCTTTTCTCTAGTTCTCGGTCAATATCCTTTCCTTCTGCCATTTTCCTTCCATCAAGTAATCTATTTTTTTTTTTCATAATTTAGTTTTAGATTTATTGTTGTAGATAAATTTAAGTTGGGATAAATTTTTTTGTCCATGCTATTCAAGATGAACACATACATGTATTTAAAGTACCCAATTAGGGTGCTTGTGTAAAAGTATGAGTCCATTTACCAAAAAGTTTTAACTAACTTGTAATATGCATGTAAAGGTCCGGAACCTTAAAGTAAATTAATTTATAATTTAAATGCAGAAGCAAATACTATAGTTATAGTTTACATTCCTTACACAATAATTTAAAATGCTCAATAGGGCTACGGGAATGTCCATTCTAAAAAACAAACGATAGTTAAAGAAATAATAAAAAAGAGCAAATAAATAAGTATAGTATGACAACTTTTACTAGCACTTGAAAGGAGTCCGGGTGGTAAACTACTCATAACCCTCTTGCTGATCGGGATCTGGATCTTGGTGTTCTTAATCTAAAATATTTAATAAAATAGTGAGTTACACTAGTTCAATAAGAATATCATACTAATCACAGATATAGAAAACTGAATATTGGTATAAATTAGAAAAATAACTAATAGAGTCCTTACTTCAATTAAATACATTTAACTTTAAAACATTTGTTTGATACTTACCGTAATGAGTTTTTCAAAAAATAACCTATGGGGACTCATATCTATACCACTTTTTATTTTCACATATAAGAGAACAAGAGACGATAATTTTTTTTTTCTTACTTACTTACTGATACCCCTGGGGATTCATAGGGATGTCCTCATATTTGTGAACCTAATATTTACTTTTAATAATTAACCGGTCATCCCCATACCCCGTCCGGTATGAGGGTGAACCATATTTCTCAAACATTTTCGGTAAAGGACTTCCCAACCTCATTCAACTATAGTAACGTTCACGGTAGGATTTCTAGTGAAAAGGTAGATGGGTCTGGTATAAAGGGAACCCTACCGTGAACGTTACTTCAATCGAACGGGACTAAAAAGTTTTTTACTAAAAAGATTTGAGAGATATGGTTCACCCTCATACCGGATAGGGTATCGATACAATGGAATGTTTAGCGTCCGTTACCGAACGGAGTATATGGACGACCAATTAATTGTTAAAATTAGATATTGGGTTCACAAATAGAGAAATATCTCTATGGATCCCCAGGGGTACCAGTAAGCAAGTAAGAAAGAAAAATTGTCATCTTTTGTTCTCTCATGCGTAAAAATAAAAAGTGATATGGATATGAGTTCCCATAAGTTGTTTTTTGAAAAACTCATTACGATAAGTATCAAATAAACGTTTTTAAGTTAAATATATTTAATTGAAATAGGGGCTTCATTAGTTGTTTTTCTAATTTTTACCCATCTTTTATTTTCTATATATGTTATCAGTGTGATATTTTTACTGAGCTAGTGTAGTTCACCATTTCATTAATCATTTCAGATCAAGAATACCAAGATTCAGATCTCGATCAGCAAGAGGGTTATGAGTAGTTCACCACCTGGACTCCTTTCAAGTGCTAGTGAAGGTTGTCCTATTATGCTTATTTATTCCTTCTTTTTTATTATTTCTTTAACTACCGTTTCTCTTTTAGAATGGATATCTCATAACCCTATTGAACATTCTAAATTATTATGTAAGGAATGTAAACTCTAACTCTATTATTTGCTTCCATATTTAAATTATAAATTCATTTTCTTTAAGGTTATGAGCCTTTATAGTTGGTATCAGAGTCGCGTTCCTTGGAACCATTCCCTATACAAAGACTTAAAAATACTAAATATAAACTATCGCTCAACTCTTCCTTGTGAAATGCAGGTACAAGGATATGAGGAGAGGAATGCCCCCATTAAACCAAGTAGCTGGGGATGGTTCGCTTCAAGAGGATGTTGAGCGACTCTTTGAGATATTGGAGAAACTCATCTCTGCCCAGCGGGCCTGAAAGAAAAAAAGAGAGCTGTCTGACCCTCTCTCACTGCCACAATTTAAGCTACTGTTACAGCGGGAAGATCCGGAGCCACCCTGGTAGAACCTTGCTCCTCCACCGTATCATCCGGCATCGTTACAGGGCCACCCAGTCCCTCCACAGCATAATCCAATTCCTCTTCTACGGGACTCAGTTCTACCCATAATGAACCCAGACTATATTGAAAGGTACAAAATACTAAACTCATCTACCTTTGCAGGGGCATTATGTCTTTTGAAAATACCGAATATTGGTTGTCTGAGACAGAGAATGCATTCACGACTCTTGCGGTGGTTCTCGAACAAAAAGTTGTACTTGCTACCTACATGCTTGTGAGAGAGGTAGGTTGCTAGTGACAGTTCAAGTAGGTCACCCTGCCCGTTTTAGTCCTTTGGGAACAGTTATTGATGGTCTTCAATACAGAGTACCTCATAGAGCAACTCCGACATTTGAAGGAAATGAAATTTGCACACCTAGTTCAGGGTGATATAACTATGTCCGAGTATACCCAAAGGTTTCTAGAGTTGGGCCAATATTCCCTTGAGAGCATGATGGATGAAGGCAATAAGGCAAAAAAGTTCTAGTGGGGCTTCTGTTCTAAGATCAGATAATAACTGTACATATTTGAGCTCAGTACCTATTTAGTCATTCTAGTTAAGACACAATAAGTGAAGAGGAACCTTTGCATCTTTCCTTTAGCAGTGGGAAATCCTACACCTTCGGTTTTACATCGCAAACCAACACCTACTACACTGGTTCAACAGAACAAGAGGCCTAAGCCGGTGACTCAAGGTCCTCTTCAGGCTCCGATAACAGGACACGGTAGGATTTGTCAGCAATGTGGCAAGGATCATGATGATAGATCCTCCCATCGTCTCAATAATACATGTCGCATATGTGGGAGCGTCCAACACTATACGAGAGAGTGCCCGCGAAATCAGAACTAAACCATACATCTTATTTAGTGTAGAGCTTACAACCTCACTCAATATGATGCTGAAGCAAACTCAGACGTGATACAAGGTATGTACACTATTTATAATCACTTTGTACATATTTTAATTGATACCGGTACTTCACATTCATTTATCTCACATGCTTTTCAACCAAACTTGAATGTATTACCTGGAAGACTTGATTCTATGTTGTTTATGTATATTATTGGGAGTATGACACTACTAGGGGAGATTATATACAAAGCTTGTATCATAGACATAGTAGATAGAAAAATGAGTGTGGACCTAATAGAGATCGACACAGAGGACTTTAGTGCAATTTTAGGAATGAACTGGTTAGCGGTGTATCACGCCACCGTAGATTATTTCCACAAAAAACTTGTATTCAACTCTCCTAATGAAGAGTCATTTACAAGTTAATAAAAAGTTCAGATATTATTCCCTCATAGAAATTTCATTATTACATAGTGTTTTAACTTGATTGTCATTTCTATATTAGACAAACTTAAGAAAACAATTTGCATTCAAGAGATATCGGTAGTCCGATACTTCGCGAATGTGTTTTTTGATAAACTATCCAGACTACCAGTGGATAAAGAAGTTGAGTTCATCGTAGATCTTTACCCTGACACTCAGTCTATCTCGGTTGCCCCTTACCGCATGAGTCATATTGAGATGGAAGAGTTGAGAAAATATATTAATGAATTACAGGATAGTGGGTTCATCCGACATAGTGTATCTCCTTAAGGTGCTGAAGTCACATTTGTAAGGACAAAGGATAGGACGTTAAGATTCTATTTTGACTACAGGATATTGAACAAGATCACGATCAAGAACAAGTACCCCCTCCCTAAGATTGATGACATTTTTTACCAATTGCAAGACCAGGTCTTCTTCAATATAGAAATTCCTAAGACAACCTTCAAAATCAGGTACTGACACTACGAGTTCTAGGTCATGTCATTTAAACTAACAAATGCACGAACCATTTTATTGACTTATTGAATAGGTTTTCAGAAAATTTCTAAATCAGTTCATCATTGTGTTTATCTATGATATCCTGATTTATTCAAAAAGCTGAGAGAAACACGCTCACTACCTGACTCAAGTTTTGCAGGTTCTTATGAAGAAAAAGTTGTATACAAAATTGAGTAAGTGTGAGTTATGACTCGAGCATACTACCTTTGTAGGGTACATCATATCAAGGGATGAGTACCAGTGAAGCCCAAAAAAGTTGAGCAAGTGCTTAGTTGGGAGAAATTGACTTCGGTTAAGAATATTTTTAACTTTCTAGGAATGACAGGTTATTACCGCAAGTTTGTGAAAGAATTTTCTAGCCTAACTACTCCTTTGACTCGACTTACAAAGAAAAACGTTAAGTTTGAATAGAATAAAAACTGTGAAAGGAGCTTTACAGAACTAAAGAAGCGATTAACTACTGCACCTGTGTTGGCTTTACCGAGTAAGACATATGGATATACAGTTTATAGTGATGTCTCCTACCTGGGGTTTGGTTGTGTTATGATATAGTATGAAAAGATTATAACCTACGGGTCCAGGTAGTTGAAGAGTTATGAGAAAAACTACTCCACCCACGACTTAGAACTTGCCGCTATTATCCACACTTTGAAGACCTGACACCATTACCTCTATAGGAAGACTTTTGATATTTATAATGACTATAAGAGCTTAAAGCACAAATTAACTTAAAAAGATCTCAACATGCATCAGAGGTGTTGGATAGAGCTCTTTAAGGACTACCATTTCAATATTTTGTATCACTCGAGCAAGGACAATGTGGTAACCGACAGCTCAGCAGAAAAAATGCAGGTATATTAGCTCACCTAATAGTTTTTGAATGTCGGGTAATAGAGGTCACACAACAGATACAACTTCAGGACTTGAAGAGAGTTACATGCTTGGCTCACAAAACTGTTCAACCCGAATTGATCCAAAAAATAAAAGAAGCTCAATCCACCAATTCCACCCAAGGAGCTCTCAAGAAGGATGCAAAATAGAGAGTAAATCCAGAATTTTGAGTCTCTACCGATAGGTTACTTAAATTTTAAGATAAGGTGTGTGTTTCAGATGACAGTGAACTAAAGAAGGACATCATGACAGAGACTCACAGCTTAAAGTTCGTCATACATCCTGAAAGTACTAAAATGTATTAAAGTATGCAACCTCAGTTTTGGTATAGCAGGATGAAAAGAGAGGTAACTGACTTTGTTTCCAAGTGTCTAGTATGTCTACAGGTTAAGGCAGAGTATTAACGATCAAGCGGGTTACTTCAGCCATTACTGATCCTAAAGTGGAAGTAAGAACATATTATAATGGATTTCGTGATAGAGTTACCTAAAGCACATTCAAGATGTGATGTTATTTAGATAATTATCGATCGGTTCACTAAGTTTTCTCACTTCTTGACTATCAAGATGACCGACCTCTTGGACAAACTAACAAAAATGTATATCCAGAAGATAGTTAGGTTATATGAAGTTCTAGTGACAATGGTATCCAACAGAGACCTCAAGTTCACTTTTTGGTTTTGGTCTAGTTTTCACTAAGCCCTAGGAACGAAATTGTCCATTAGTACCGTCTTCTACCCTCAAACCGATGGACAATCAGAGAGGACGATTCGCATACTGGAGGATATGTTACGAGCTTGTGTTTTAAACTTTGGAGGCCATTGAGATGATCACCTACCTTTGATAGAGTTCGCTTATAATAACAGTTACTAGACAAGTATCGGTATGAGTTTGTACGAGGCATCGTTTAGCTGCCTCTATAGGTCGCCGATCTGTTGGGAAGAGGTGAGTGATAGAAAATTATTCAGCCCAGATCTTACGAAGGAGACTATAACCAAGATAGTTAAGATCAGGAAGAACATCTAGACAGCCCAGAACAGACAGAAAAGTTATGCAAATACCAAGATGAGGAATTTAGAATTTAAAAAAGGTGATCAAGTGTTTATTAAAGTCACCCCTTTCAAGGAGATCAGTAGGCATGACATGAGGAGGAAATTAAATTAACAGTTTATTGGGCCATTTGATATCTTAGACCGGATTGGTACAACCGCCTATAGACTGACACTACCTCCATAGCTATTCAGGGCTCATAATGTGTTCCACATATACATGCTACGTAAGTACAACCCGAACCCCTCACACAACCTATTCCATGAGCCCCTTTCACTACAGGAGGGTTTATTCTATGAGAAGGTACCGGTAGACATTATAGACCGGAAGAGTAGAGTACTCAGCAACTAAAAAATTATCTTCGTCAAGGTCTTATAGCAGAACCATACGCAGGAAGAGGCCTCTTGGGAACTAAAATCAAGCTTCAGGGCCCAGTACACCCAGCTATTCGATTGAACGAGAGATTGACCAATTTGAGGGACCAAATTTTCTTAAGAAGAAGAGAGTTGTAATACCCGAGCTCGAAAAATGACCTAAGATAATTTTTTCTTATTAAATTATTTTATTAAAATAATTATTTAATTTATTATATTTTTATTTTATTGAATATTTGAGAAAAAAATGAATTAAGGACGAGATTGAAAATAATTTTAGAAAAAAAATATGAAAATTTGAGTTCATATGGTATTTTTGAAAGAAAAATTAGAAATAGGTGGTCAAAGTGTAAAAAAATAAAATTTGGCCACGTGGGACGGTTTAATTAGTAGCCCCGACGAATCAGAGTACGTTGCATGTCAAAACACGCTGACGCCGGTGCCACTCAGAAAGCCACGCAAGCGATCCGTGTGCCCAGCAATCCGATGGCCCAGGATTGATCCCGCTCGTGTGAATGACTCAGATTTATTTCCTCCTTAGGCACAATTAGATAGACGAGATCAATTGCGATAAACGGTCTAGATCGACGCGGCATAGGTATAAATATCTCGCGTCACATGGGAACTCAAACCTTAGCCGCTAGCCCCCACTAGAGAAGAAGAACTAGGTGTAAGGGAAGAAGGCCGATCACCGACCGGCATCGCACCGGAGCCACTACTGACTGCCAAAAAAAGGTAAAAAAATTTCCCTACCCGTTCTGAATTGGATTTTAAGCATTCCTGTGGTCAAATCGGAGTAAGAGGGACAACAGGTGAGCTAGAAACTATAGACAAAATTCGACAGAGCCGCCGCAACCAAAACCCAAAAATTCCTCTAATAAGTCTCTTCTTACTTTCCGTTTCACGCGCTTTTTTTATCATTGTGTTCACCATTATTTTTTATACAAGTTAGCCGAAGAAGGTGTCTCAGCCGAGAAGGAAGACTGGTGGAGCTGTCGCACCCGGTGACTCCCCTACTGATAGTTTCAGTTTTTTTGTAATTTTTCGACCAACCGATGCCCTCTAACGTATTTTTCTATAGGGATGCGTGTAAAATCGGCTAAAATTGGCTAAAACCAACCAAATCGAGATAAACTGCCGCCGTGGGTGGCGGAGCTGGTGCCGAAACATGGCGCTGCCGCCGTGTCAGAACACCAAAATTTGCCAGAAAGAGTTTTGGACACAGATTTTAGACTTTTTGAGTATTTTTAGGCACGTGACGAGCGTTTTGGATTTTGCAAAAAAAATTCAAGAAACCTAATACTTGTTAAGAAGCGTGTTAGACAGCGCGACGTCTCAAAACACCAATCTGGGTAAGGATCTCTCACCATATTCTCCGTTATGGTAAATTGGGGCTTAACAAAGATATAATTTTGTATTTTTGTAAAAATTTAGGAATCCTAACAATAATTACAAGTCATTAGTGGAGCTGGAACTGGTTAGTTAACAATTGTTCTGATTTCCTACTTGCTTGTTATGATATTGTGTTTATTTTTGTTACGGTAAATATAATTTTGAAATTATTTTCGTGTACTATCCTACTTACTTGTTATCATATTGTACATGTTCTTAATTTATAGTTTCTATAGTTTTATTGATTTATCTGGTTTATTCGATTATTTGTTACTCGATCTCTTGTTATGGTAAGCTATATCGTCTGTATAAATATCATTTGATTGATCTGTAAATATAATATGAGATATATGTATGCGTTTGTTGGTTGTTTTATTGATGAGAATATTTATGTGAAAGACTTACTGGGTACCTAAGAAAAGGGCAGACGGCCCCGGTACATAGGGAACCCTACCGTGAACGTTACCTCAGTCGAACGAGGCTGAGAAATCCCTTATCGAAAAGATTTGGGAGATATAGTTCACCCTCATATCAGACGAGCTATCAAAGCGATTGAATGTTTGACGCCCATTATCGGACAAGATATGAGGACGACCGGTTAATTGTTAAAATTAGATATTGCGTTTACGAATAAGGAGACATCCTTATGGACCCCCAAGAATACCAGTAAGCGAGTAAGAAAAGAAAATTATCGTTTTTTATTCTCTTATGTGTGAAAATGAAAAGTGTTATGAATATGGGTCCCCATATGTTTTTTTTTTTTTGAAAAATTCTTTACTGTAAGTATCAAACAAACGTTTTTAAGTTAAATATATTTAATTGAATCAAAGGCTCCATTAATTATTTTTCGTATTTTTACCAATATTCAGTTTTTCGTATCTGTGATTAGTGTGATATTCTTATTAAGTTACTGTAACTCACTCTTTTATTAAGTATTTTATATCAAGAAGACCAAAATTCAGATCCTTATCAATAATAAGGTTGTGAGTAATTCACCACCCGGACTCTTTTTAAGTACTAGTGAAGGTTGTCCTATGATACTTATTTATTTACTATTTTTTATTTTTTTTATTCTTTTAATTATCATTTGTCTTTTAGAATGGTTATTCTTATAACTTTATTTGACATTCTAAATTATTGTGTAAAAAATGTAAACCCTAATTTTATTATCCGCTTTTCTATTTAAATTATAAATTCATTTTCTTTATGGTTCCGATCCTTTACAATGCACATATAAATAACAAACCCAAATACGTTAACTCTAGGCAGATTTGACTTTTTTTTTTGTACATAGTGATAGATTTATAAGTTATTTAACTTAGATTCAACTATGTTATTTTGTTATGTTATATAAATATATTTATATTAATAAAAAATTTAAAACATATTCATAAGTATAGTAATGGTGTATTTTGATATAAATATAATTATATTTATTAATATGATATATAACTATTTATACAAAATTTAATTGGTATTTAATTAAGGTCAAATCCAAATTTGTCTTTTTTTTTTTACTAATTCAAAACCGAACTCTTACTTTAATAAAAAAAAAAATTATATGAGGTTAAATTTGAGCTAATATGAGTAATCCACCTTAATTCAAATAACTTAAATTTTTTTTATGTCAAGTTTGAGAAAGTATTTATTCCAAACTCAGCGTATTAACATCCAATATAGTTTGAGTTTCACATGTCTTAGATGTGAATTTTTATGTAAATTTTTTTTTTTTTTTAAAAAAAATGTAATGCTTATTCTTGGACATGGACATGATTAATGCAAACACAGCAAGCAGTCACCATTAATTTCAAATTTGCCGAACACAAAGGCAGGGTCAAAAACGGGAGACCGAACCGTGTTGCCGGCAGGCTGGAGCAATTTGTTTTGTTCAAATAAAGTTCTAATCGTGATTAATTTGTATTAAATTAATTTAGAACAAACAAAACACCCAATTTGACTTTTTTCACTAATTAAAAAGAAAATACTTTTACATACATAAAAACAAATTTATTTTTCAAAATGAAGTAAGGGCTCTTTCTCAACGCGACGTGTAGATGGGTGGTTGTCCAAATCAACACCTCTCCCTATTCGGAAGACCCCATATTATTAACGGTCCTTCAAAAACTCCAAGCCCATCTGTAAGACGTTTAATGTCAGCTTAGTTAGGGTTCTCACAAGGGGGAAAGACATGCAGAAAATCTTTGAATAATTTCTACTTGCTTTATGATAATTGTTCTTCCTACAATTAGTCTGTGCTCATTTTTGGGCAATCCGGATTCTTAAATATATACAATTTAAATCTGAACCTCGACATGCTCTGGGAAAAACATGTCCCGACTTTCGAAACCCTAAAAACCAATACAAATAAAGAATAATTTCTCATACATAGGCCCCCTTTTGATCATGGCTTCCAACCGACTTGTTCTCAACTAAGAAGACACCGAAGGCCAACACAATTAGCAATTCCAAGAACCCTAGATGATGGGGTCCTGCAAAAGAGACCCTGCAGTTATCCAAAACCTGGCAAAATACACCATTACAGATTTACGGGAAAAGAGGCGTAACCCTAGATAAGAGTGTGTGCACATATATTTTTAAAACAGAAATCAACATATTCATCTACAAGTGATAAATAGACATTAATACGCCAGCATTCTATAGATAAAGATTTACTCGAGTAACTAATGTGGAGCTCCCTTCAATCCAAGAAAGGAAAAGAGAAGGCAAGCACATCTCTCGAATCATGCAAACCCTTAAGCTGCACGCTCCTCCAAAGTAAATTCAATCTGCGCAACTCAGAGGTATCCATGAGCCATCAGATGTACTACAACCTCCCTCCTTCCAAGTATTGGATCAAAGGGAGCTCCCGTCTTCAGCCGTCTGAATTATTATTATTTTTTTTTTAAAAAAAAAGGTATAGAAATTAAGGGAGCTCCCTTCACTCCAAACAAGAAAAAGACAAGGCAAGCACATCTCCTGAGTCATGCAAAACCCTTGAGCCGTGCCCAACCATCCTGCACAACACAAAGGTATCCATGAATCAGCAGATGGGTTCATCCTTGTTTTTTTTTTTTTTCCTTGCTTTGGATCAAAAGGAGCTCCACTTCATCATTTCCTTTTCCCCACTACGTACCGATACATATACCAGAAATACATATATATGCATGTGCGGTGTAACGCCATTAAATTTAAGGTTCCCTTCAAAGGGAAAAGACTGAAGCTGTGACTGCGAAGAGTAAAGTGAGGTCATAATGTGGTTTATATAGAAGGGTGCAAGAAAAGTGTAAACCCTAGGAGAGCTATATTTACCCTTGTCATATATTTGAAAATAATATAGATTTGATTTTTTTTTTCTGAACACCATTAACGGGGAACAGTGAAAGCAAATCTGTGAAGAAAGATTTTCTATCATCAAACGAGACAAGATTAGCAGAGAAAGAGGCGATGGTATTCTGACAAAAGTGGAAATCAGGGGCTGGTTTTTGGAAACAGAAACCGACAATGGCGGGCACAAGCACTTTCCTTTATTTCACTTTTTTATATATAAGAAAAGCGAATTCCTTAGATGAAGGAAAAACTAAAGAAATTAATGATATCGGATTTTCTTTTATTCTTTTGAAGTTGGCGGATTTTGAATAAAGAAGATGGTCAACCGAAACGGTCAGATTTTTCTTTTTAAGAAAATTATTAAGTTTTCAAAATCGTAGTTTAATATATATAATTATTTTCATGATTTTCTATTAATGATGGTGATCTTTTTAAATTTAGTAAATCAAAATATTCTAACTAGTTAGCCTAAATAAAAGTTTTTTTTTTTTTTTTTTTCCTTCAATTAATTTAAAATTAATTAACATAACATATTATAAGTCATGCATAAATAAATATACATTTGTATGCACATACACTGTTATCAATTTTATTTAAATTAATTAAGTATATATTTAATTTAAAAATAGAGACTCAAATATTTTATCCACAACATCTAATTTGACAATTTGATTTTATTTGCAAAATTATTTATTTATTTTTTCATTTAGAGATTATTTTTATTTTAATATGATTAATGCATATGTATTATTATAAATTTATCAGAAAAAATATAAAATTAAGAATTTTTTAAAATAATTAGTATGCCCACTGAACCAAGTGAAGAAAAAAATTAACAGAATAAATCTTAGTTTAGACTCGTCTTTGTCTCTTAAGTTGAATTGATTAGGTTTTGCGTTCATAACTTGGTATAAACTTAAAAAAAATTAGATTGAACTAATTTATAAAATTGAATGAAATTATGATCAAAATCTTTATAAATTTGATTTTACCTAATTTAAAATGTTTGAATGTATATATTTGTTCTAGTCTTAATGCATAAGTGGCCCATATGAACACCCATATTCAGGCCCAATCCACAATGCCAACCGCCTATCTTTTTTAACTCTTTGTTTAGTTTTATATTAAAAAATGCAGTGAACCATCAACAATCTTAGATATAATACAAGAAAATAACACTAGCTATTACTGTTTTTACCATTTCCTCAATAAATTTACATTACAAAAATTAAATAAGTAAGCATCATGAACTAATATTTAATTCTACACTTGTAGCCATGGAAAGGAGAGCGCCCAAAAACCAATATAAAATACTGCCTCTGCAAACAAAAAAAAAGGCATCAATTAGCTAGATACAAAATTACTTGATATATGTACATATATATACATACATGTACATATATATACACACACATATACGGACTCACGCATGCATAAATACAAACATACACGAGCGAGTATTATATATATATATATATATATATATGTGTGTGTGTGGACGTAGATGGTAGATGGTAGATATATAAAAGAAAGCCATAGAGCTCCCTTCACTCCAATACCAAAAAGATCAAAGGAACCATGTCTCCTGGCTCATGCAAACCCTTAGCCTGCGCACCGCCAACATCGCTTATCCTGCGCAGCCATGGATATTCATGAACTAGCAGCCATGGTCTCCCCCATCACCTCCTTTCAAGACTGGAGTTCAGAGAGCTCCATTGGGCCCCGCTCTATATATGTGTATGTATATACAAATACTGCACAGTCAAAAAGATTAAAATTATAAAAACGTATAAGAAAAAGCAAACATAAAATAATTTTGTATCAATCAACATCTTCGTATGCAATATGATAATTTAAACGTACGTCTGGGTTGTGACTTGTGGTCCTCTCTAGGGTTCCTTATATAGGCGAAGCGAGGGAGTTGAAGATGTAATCTGGGCCGTTAATTTGGAAAATCTTAAGATGTGATTTTTCAGTATCCACATTTTATTTCAGACGATGCACGCAGCAGCAAGATTACTGGCGATGTCAATCTTTTTTTTTTTTTTTTTTTTCTCTTTTCCCTCTTTTTTTTATTTTTATTTTTTCTCATGATTCTTCGCATTTATATATATATATATATATATATCCATTTTTCTTATTATTGCTCAAGATCTCTGTGCTTTATTTGGGTGTACTCGGCTTTTATTCCACTGGGTCAAATTCAATTTAATTTAATGCAAATGTATGTATACATAGGAATATCATATTTTGTGGAACCTCCTTTACTTTTGGGTGACCATACAATTCAATTCAATAATAATAATTTACGTCAAATACAGAGATTATGGCAATAATATACAGTGATGCCATGTAGCAGCTGGTTGGTGCGTTTCTTTTTTGACCAAGAATATCTGACGTGCATGGGGAAGTGGTGTGTTGCCCGATTGATGGAAAAAGATAACTATTTATAAAAAGATTACAAACAAGAGTATTCAATAAACTTAAAACTTTTAATTTGTTTAATTAAAGTTTAACCCTTGCTTTCGTCCTTTTTTTTTTTTTTTCTTTAAAAAATTAATTAATTACTCTGTAAAGTACCATTAATACGTATTGGAAGTAGGGACTTCCGTCAGCTTACAATTTATTTAAGATTCGTGATCCAATTAAAGTACAAAATGGTGGATTGAATAAATTATTTATAATTATTAATTTTTGTCCTTCAATATCAAAAGTATGTCTTATGTCAAAAGCCACTAATACAAAAATCCTATCACGCACAACATTAATGCCCAAGACCGAATTATAAAACAAGCATAATTGGTTGCAACGACAGTGCAAATTATAAAGATTTTATCTATTTCCAATTATATAAACCTCACATTAGATAACATCTCATATATATATATATATATATATAATACCAATATTTGTAAGTGACAGAGTTACATCTCTGTGAACCATTGGTAATGTTAGAGATGATTCATTAATAGGGTTTTGCAACTTAAAATTGCTTCTTATGAAATAGGCTAACGATGAATTATAAAATTTTTAAAGAGATTACTTTTGTGAAAAATTAATTTTTAAAATAAAATTTATGCGTTGGATCAATTTTAAAAATAAATAATTTTATTAAAATATTTATTTATATATCAACTTATGTGATTTGATTAATTATCTTCACGTATTTAAAAAATATCACATAAAGTGACTAATATAAGTTGAGAAGTGATCTAATAGAACACCACCCAAAACACATAGAAAAATATATTTTTAACATTATTTATGATTGGTCGTATGTTTTCTTTATATTACAATATGAATCACACTAATTTTCAAGTCCTAATATTTTTTTAACATTACAAGTTTTAGGAAAAAATATATTTTAAAATTATTAATCAAAACAGTGTGATGTTAGAAAAATAGTGTTCAGAAAAATAAATTTTTTAAAGTTGACTATCATTTAAATATTATAATGTCCGTGTTTTAGAACAAAAATAATATATTTTAAGGTCAAACTATATTTTATAGTTGAACACGAGTAATAAGTGAGCTTAACATTCTGATAGAGGATGTGTAATGTTCAGAGACAACATGAGTAATAGATGAACTTAACATTTTGATAAAAATATTATAATGTTTGGACAAACACGAGAAATAAGTGAACTTGACACCTTAATAAACAGATTATAGTGTTCAACAGAACACAAGTGGTTGATGAGTTAAAAACCATGATTAACTAGGTTGATGCAATACTTTTGAGAAAATAGTGAAATCTCAATTGGTTATCTTGAGAAATAAGAGGTAGGCATAAGTATTGTGGTCGAACATCTATTAAAGAGTTTGTACCCTATTCCTTTTCTTCTTAATTTTTGTCACTAAGAATCACGTTTCTACTCACATCACACATACACACCAAAGCAATAATCACGAGTATAACACTCGGGTCTGAAAATTTAGCCTAAGATAATTTAATATTAACGAAATAACAATGGAGATCAACCAACAACGACTAATATTCTCTTGAGAGTATGATGGACGAATATAGAAAGGTAAAGAAGTTTGATTGTGGCATCCGTCATGAGATCAAACAACAACTATATGTATTCGAGCTCAGCACCTACTCAACAATTTTGACTAAGGCACAACTAATAGAGAGGAACCTTTGCATATTTCCTTCAGCAGTGGACAATTCCAGACCCTCGGTTCCACACCGCAGGCCAACACCTATTACACCGATTAAGCAGAACAAGAGACCTAGATCTGCGACTCAAGCTCATTTTTTTGTCCCGGCAACAGGACGCGATAGGATTTGCCAACACTGTGGCAATGATTATGGAGACCGACTCTATTATCGCCTCAACAATACCTGCCGCATATGTGGAAGTGCCAAGTACTACGCGAGAGAGTGCTCGCAAAATCAGAATCAGGTCAGGTCTCCGATCCAGGGGAGAGCCTACACCCTCACTCAATAGGATGTTGAAACTAATTCGAACATGATATAGGGTAGTACACTATCTGTAATCACATTGCACATATTTTAATTGATACTTGTGCTTCACATTTTTTTGTTTCACATACTTTTATAAAAAATTTGAATGTGTTACCTAAAAATCTAAATTCTATGCTGTTTGTGTCTACTCCTAATAATGGAATACTATTAGAAAATGTTATATACAAACTTTGTATCGTAAAAATAGCAGATAAGAAAATGAGTGCATACCTGACACCACTAGATATGGAGGATTTTGATGTAATTTTGGGGATAAATTGATTAGTAACGCATCATACCACCGTAGATTTTTTTCATAAGAAACTTGTACTCAATCTTTCTTACGAAGAGTCCTTCACAAATTAATAAAAGTTTTAGATATTATTCATGCATGGTAACTATATTATTTATGTGATGTTTTAACTCAATTGTTATTTTCTACATTAGGCAAGCTTAAAAAAGAAATTTGCATTTAAGAAATTGATGTGGTCTAAAAATTCCTGAACAAATTTCTTGATGAACTTCTCGGACTGCTGGTGGATAATGAAGTTGAATTTACTATAAATTTTCAGCCGGACACCTATCCTATTTCAATTACCTCTTAT
>NW_019014508.1:46844-61264 GCF_000150535.2 Carica papaya
ATTTAAATGTTAAATTATTTTAATATATTATTTTATTAATTGTAAAATTATTCCGGACCAAATTTCTAAGCCCGAGTTTTACAAATATTCTACCGATTATTTAACTAAAAATCATAACAAAATTAGAATTGCCGAATAACAAATATACTAGTAATTATCTAATTAACTAAAAGTTCAATTGAAGTTAAATTAAGATAATTTAAAATTATACATTAGTTAAGATTATCTATTGAATATTATATAAAATGTCTAATTAAAAAACCTATCAAAATTAAAATCCTATAATTAGAAACCAAAATAAATTACAATTTTATTAACTATTCTACAACGATTGAGAGTTTGTACTTAAAAATTTTACTGAAGTAAAACTACTTTATTAAAGATTGAACTAGAGTTTGTTGTTAATCTTTTTCTTGATTGCTTTCACTTAAAAGGCTTAACTTTTAAATCGAAAATTTTCAAGTAAGATGATTTCTTCAAACAATCAAGTTTATTTGTGTGTGTTTAGCTCAATGCTGGTGGTTGTATTGTATTTTATGTGGCTTTTTGAAAGGTTTTTCGTATTAATAATAATAATAATCTCTTTTTTAGGAAAAAAAATAGTTAAATCAAACACTTATATCTCCTAGTTAAGGAAAAAAATTTGTGCATCAATTAGGTAATTTTCATGTTAAAGTTTTAGATCATGAAAAAATTCTTTTAAAATCCAAATCAGATTCGTAGAATTTTTTAGTTTATAAGGTTATGTTCTTTAAAATTTTATGATTTTTTGATATTCATGTTATCACAAATAATAAATATTGTCTGAACTTATTTGATTTACTATTAATTTGGTATTATATATTGGATTATCTTCCGATGTAAGCATATTTTTGTTGTACAAATATTCTCATTTTTAAGTACAATTAGAATCTAATACAAACACTAATATCTCATAATTAAAGAAAAAAATTTGTACATTATTTAGGTAATTTTCACGTTAAGATTTTAGATACTGAGAAAATCCTTTTAAAATCCAAATCAGATTTGTGTAATTTTCTATTTTACAAGTTTGTTTTCCCTTAAATTTAATATTTTGTTGATATTCTTGCTATCACAAGTGATAGATATTGTCTACACTCACTTGATTTATTATTAATTGGTATTATATATTGGATTATCTTTAAAAATAAGAATATTTATGTTGTATAAATATTCCCAATTCTAAGCACAATTACAACACAATACAAAATCTCATTGTATGTTAGTTCGACAACTTTTGGATATGGAGAAGATTTCATTCAACGCAACTATTTTAATACTCATCTTTATATTTTCATCATGTTAGTTTTTCTTTATAATTAAAATACATATGTTTCTATCTTATAATTCATACATTTAATTTGTTTTAACATATCTATATATGTATTAAATATATATGTACATAACTTCATTACTTTTGCTAACAAATTCTCATAATTATTATGTCGCACCAACATTAGGTGAAATACTATGTTCAACACCCTCTGATTGTAAAGAGCCATGTCCGCAAGGTGAAATTCTATGTGAAGAAGGACAGTGTTTCTGTATTCACGATATGACAAACACTAATTCCATTTTCAGCCCAAGACAATGTTTAAAAACCTCTGATTGCACAGGCTTATGTTCACATGGGAGAATGCAATGTGCGGATGGCCAATGTAGATGTGTTGATCTTATGGAATACACTAATTCCATCTTTAGCACAAAAAAAACGATAAAAAACTGCCGATTGTAGAAGTATTTGTCTTCATGGTGAGATGAAATGTAAGGGTGGTCTTTGTACATGTGTTGGTGATTAGATCAACATATTTATTGTTTATCTCTATCTATATATGAAATAAAAGACATTTTAATATTATATATATATTTTTTTTTTCGAAGTTGATTGAAGTGCAAAATGTTTGATGAGAAATTCAAAATTTTAAAAGTGACCAACTAAGTAAATAATGTATTTCAACTAAGGATTAGCAAGAACTTGAATTTTCTTTTACTTATTTAAGAATTTTTTGTATATATTTTGTACTTTACTTTACTTATCTATTAAAAATAACAATAAATTTACTAAAAAATATTTGTACGAAGCATGCATGCCTCCACTTCATCTTCTCTCTTTTCCCCTCATTTTAACAATCGCCGTTCAACCTTCCTCTTTTATAACGTTGGAAACGACATCGTTTTAGACCCCCTTTTTTTAAAAAAAAAAAAAAAAATTATGACAACTTGGCTTGGACGGCGTCGTTTTGGACGTTGGTGGTGCAGGACTTGAGCTCATGCTGGCTGGGCCTTTGACATGCATGGGCCTTTTCTTTCCTTTCGTTTTTCTCCTCTCGGGCGGGGTGGGCTTCGTCTTCTCTATTTACTCCATTTTCCTTTTCTTTTCTTCTCCTTTATTTGGGCTGTCTTGTCTCTTCTTTTTATTTTCTGGTTTTCTTCTGGGTTGGGCTGCTGGGCTCTTCTTCTTCTATCCTTCTTTCTCTTTCATTCTTCATTTATTTATTTTTAATCTTAAATACAATACCCAAAAAAGAAGAATAAATAAAATACAATGATAATAATAATAATTTTACAATCACCGACTATTTTAATTTGTAAAATCTTTTAATTATCAACCAGTTGTTGTTGTTGTTATTATTATTATTATTTTTTTAGAATAATTATTATTATTTGTTACTTAGACTCATTAAATTATTATGACAGCGAGGTAAGCATCCATTTTCTTTGGCATCATTAGTTTGATGTTAAACACACAAAATTAACAGGATTTTGAGACTTAAATGACTTTCTATGCATTAATTTTATAGGAGTTCACTTTAATGGTAGTATAACGATGAATGATCAATTACTAAACTTACGAGATTAAATAAATTAATTACATTACAATCAAGAAGTCACCCAATATTTATCAGGGACTAAAAGGATATATAATTTGAGTTAATATAGATTTACCTTATTCTACTTTTCTCTATTCAACTTAAATTTTAATAATTTAATATGAAAAAATTAATTCTAATTTTAAATAATAAATTAATTTCTCTCATTTTCAAATCTGTAACAATAAAATATTATCAGATATTTGCTAAAAATAGTTAATATTATCTCTTTCTATGGGATATTGTAGATTCATCAAGTTCAATGGTGTATTCTCCTGCGTCCTTATATATATATATATCAAAGCTACCGGGTTTGAAAGTAAGTGCATTTCTAGAGTGCAAAACTATGCGGTTCAGAGAAATTTGGAAAGGAAGGGAGACCAGGAGGCAGCTTTAATATGGGATATTGTAGATTCATCAAGTTCAATGGTGTACTCTCCTGCGTCCTTTAATAAAAAATTATATTATGATAAAATGTGTACATATATCAAAGCTACCGAGTTTGAAAGTAAGTGCATTTCTGGAGTGCAAAACTATGTGGTTCAGAGAAATTTGGACAGGAAGGGAGACCAGGAGGCAGCTTTAATATGGATTCGAGTAACCATGCATGATCTGATCTTGAATTTTTTCTTTACTGCCTCGCCTAATTTGATAATGGGAAATTACAATAACCTATCAAAATTCTAGCACTTGATGAATATCTACCGGTCTCCCAGACCTAAAAGAAAGCTTTTGCTCGTCTTGAACAATGGTACCTGCCCTCTAACCGTGCTTCAATTAGTTTTGCATGTAGGGTGTCTTTTTGAATGCTATGAGGCAATCTGGAAGCAGATTCAGCATTGTCAAAATCCGAAGAAGTCCGTTTCGATATCCATTGTTGCAAAGGACTGGCACGAACACAAGAATCTCCCCTTAAATCAATCTCAGGATGGACTTTATCACCTTCAGATGACAAAGATTGATTTCTGATTAAGTGATCAAGAACTTGATTAGGGCTCGATACGCAAATCTCGACTGGTTTGGTTTTATTTTTGTATAGATCTTCTTGTGCAGCTCCACAGTTCTCTTCTCGTGGGTCATTCCATTCACTATCATTTGATTTTGTATTGCCTCTGGCAGCATGCTCATCAAACACTGGTTCCAAACCGGACAAGTTGTGAATCCTTGTGACTTCCTTCGATCGAACCTTTTTCTTTATAGAATTTGAGTTTATTAATTCTTCAAGATGGCCTTCTGAAGTAATAACATCTTGTTGTTTAGAGCTATTTTTACTTCGTCTTCCACTTGCACTCTGGTAATCACTATGAATATAATCTTCTTCATCAGCAAGGTCATGGGGTGCACTTATAGTCCCATTCAGTGGAAATGACTCTACAGAATGTCTAACCGAGCAACTTTTTCTCTTTTCATGTGGGTGAATAGAGCGTTTTGAACAAAGGAAAGTTTCTATATCAAGACTCAACTTGTCCACAATTGTGTTATATTCTGTAATATCACTCTGGCCTTCTGCTAGCTTCATTTGCAGACGCTCATCAAGCCATGCTTCTGAAATATGGAGAATTAATCGGTCAGAGTCTTCCCTGCCGGTATGATCTGTCTGATATTTGTGTTTTAATGCCCGCACTTCTTGCTCATATTCTCTAATTCCCTTTGCAAACTCATCACACAAATTCTCCAATAGAATCCTTGCTTTCCTCTCTCTTTCAAGTTCTTTCAATTCATTCGCGAAAGAAGCCTTCGTCTCAGAAAGCTCGCGAGCTAGCTTTCTGTGAAGGTTTTCTGAGTGCCTTCTCAACCTTCTCTCATCTTCTAATTCATCTCTCATCGACTCAATGACAGCTTTGATTCGATCTAGCTCCTTATTCTTCCTAACAACTTTTTCCTCTGCAACTTGTTGCATTAAGTCATCCATCCCTTGCCTATCCTTTTGCTTTTCCCGCAGTAATTCTTTGATTCGGGCCTGGCAATGATCCAGTTCCATCTTGAGAGCTTTCACCAATGACATGTTAGATGCATGCTGCTCTTCAAGACTCCATATTCTATTCAGCACCTTCAGAAGCTCAGTTGATGTTTTAAGGCTATAACTTGATTTAGCCGTTCTACTGTTAAACTCCAAAGAACTGCTATGTGTGACTGCAGGATTATAATGTGTAAGCTGCAATGTAGAAGTGAATCTATTAGAACATAATAGACAGAACAAGAAAGCTTTTTTTTAAAACTAATGGACATTTAGAAGAAGCATTGAGGAAACAATAAAGTTGATAATCCACTACAAGGTTAATTTAAGATTAGAAACTATGATTAGAAACTATTTTCTTGTTTCCCTGTTCTTACATATGAATTAAAAAATAAATCCAATAAAAGAAAAGCAATTGTTACCCTCAAGTCAAGCCATACATAAGAGATCCATATAAGACTTGTGAAAAAGATTCAATCCTTCCACAGATTCCAAATCACCTGATTCTCTTTATCCACCCCAATTCTTGACTTCTAAACCAAATCAAAGAATTCATGTCCACTTTCTTCCTTCCAAAGATTCATGCTCTGGTTTCATTGAATATGAAATAATTTATTGTGGCCAATTATCTAAAACGTTTAAACTTATAGAAAAAAGCTCAATCTTTTATTTTTACATTAACGTGCCTTGTCACATGCAAGCCCTCAAGGTTGAAAGTGTGAATCAAGCACACATCAGCAATACCCTTACTAAAAAAAATTAATTAAAAAGAAGGTGTGACAATGAAGATTCATATTTTAGAACCTCTAACCCTGAAAAAAACAGTCATAAATTTATTAGTCTATTAATATAGAAAATGCTTTATCGCTCATTCATTAGACATGTAGACAAGATTTCTCCCAGGTCTTCCTTATCTCTTGCAATAGTCAAAGGAAAAAATTTTGGTCTTCGTGAGACATCCCTCTCCCTCCTCCGAACCCCCAACAAATATTGTGCCAAAAAGTAAAAGCCTTCCTTGTACACTGGAGAGCCTCAAAGCAGGTCCACAATTAGCAAAATGTTTCCAATACATTCCGACATTCTAATCCCATATATCCCTGCCTCATTAGAGATCAAACCCCTTATGATCCTCCATCATAAATTGCCAAAGCCACCTTGCAAGAAGAGCTTTGTTGAAAGGGAGAAAGGTTTTAGTCATAAGTCACCTCTAACAAGTGGAAGTTTGAGAGCACACATTCTGTCTAACATAATTCCCTCCATGTCTCCTCATGAAAATTTACATTAGATTCCCCTAAGCTGCTTATCTATCCCTCTAGGAATGGAGAAAAGTAACGTGGAAGTAAATAGCGAAACTAATGAGGGCAGCTGATAATTTTGGTTTCACACAGAAGCACTCTTTGTGTTCCGAATCACAGAGGAAACAGGAACGATATCTCATTGTTAATGGTTTTAACAGATAGATAGATAGATAGATAGGTAATGAAATTGAGATAGATGTAAGTTAGACCTGACTTGTTTCATGTAGAATCCGAATTTCTTTTGTAACAAAAGGTTGCTGTATTGCTTGAATCTATGACTTCCCAATATTGTTTAGCCAAAATTTTTAATCTTAACTATAACAGGCTTTATCCTACATAACAATTCAATTTACTCTCTTTGCTCAAATGACAATTTTCACAGAAGGAACAAAGCATCCAAGTTTCACTTTTGATTGCTTCAGCCAACCACTTTCCGACTCCAAGTGAAATAGACACTCTAGGAGCAAGAAGAAACCACTTAATGTTTGATGAATATATATAACATCATAATAATCAAGAAAGCTTAGATATTTTACCTCCATTGAGCTACCATCACTTGTAGGGGAGACAGGCTGTAAACTGCAGCCATTGGATTGATGATGATGAACCAGTGATGCTGCAGCATGCCTCCTCAAGCTGCTTCTACTTTCTACCTAAAATGAAGTTCAACGTTAGATCCATTATTTGTATGTAAAGGGCATTTCAAAATGCAAGCACCCTTGTATTTCAATCATATGTTTTTCAGATAAAATATTTTAGAAGAACTAATCAAATTTCCTTTTAAATCTTGCCAACAAACAGCCAAGACGCTTATTATCTTACAAGTAGACTAACACGGATATAAGCCACCATAAAAAGATATCCCAAATCTAGATCACTTACATGCTGAAGATTCTCTGCATTTTTTCCAGGTAAAGAAAATTTATGTACGTTGTCATAAATACCAATCAATTAACCATAGAGATAGGATTTAGAAACAGCAGAAACCCACAAGAATACGGGCTCAAGCAGCTAAACAAACAGATGGAAGCTTTGGAACGAAAGCAAAACTCAATATAATATTAACACGTCACTCACTCATCAATTAATTAATGTGAGAAAAAAAAATCAGAAAGCAGTAAAAGACAAACCAAAAAAGAAAAGACCCAAGATGAGCAAGCAAAGGAAACAAACAGGCAAGAGAAAGATCACCAACTAAAAAGCACAGAACTTTACACTAAGAAAAATCAAAAGGGAAGGAACCCTGACCAAAACACCATAGAGATACAAGCATTAAAAGAAAGGAAGAGGAAAGAAAAACCTGATGAGGTGTAGGGGGAGTATTTGGAGGATCAAGATGAAAAGTTTGGTTGTTGTTGGGGGGGTGGTGACGGAGCTTTGCAAGTTTCTTGTTCATTAAGAGATGAGGAGGTGGGTGAGGGTGAATGTCCCAGAGACTAGCACAGAGCTGTCTAGCAGACACGGACACTTTGGTCGTGTTTGGAGGAGATGGTGATGATGAGAGATGGAGCTTCCATGTAGGAGAAGGAGTCGAGGGGGCTGCTCTTTTTCCTACCAGAAAACCGCGTTTCAACTTTTTCATGACCATTAATTCTTTCTCTTCAGCTTTTCCTTTCCTTTCCATTTTCTTTTCCTTTCTCTTTTTCCTCTTTCTCTCTTTTATCTCAGACTCGAGAACCTCTCTCTCTTGCATTTAGTTCTCGTACAGTGACCCAGAAACTGAAAAGCCTTCGACTTAATTTCTGCCGTGGACTTGAAGGATCTTGTTTGTGGCCCCCTTCACTGGATTATAACTGAAAAGACCTGTGAATTTGAACCATATATTTATATGTTTTTTATTTTATTTAAATGATTATTTACTTTCTTTTTATTCATTAGAATGTGAATTTGAATTCTATTATCATAAAATAGAAATAAAAGAAAATTGGTATGAAAATCCTGCATTTTAATTTTCATTAAAAATATAAAAAAAATGATAAATTTTGGAATTTAGTAGGTGGAGAAAGTATAGCATAATTTATTAGGGTTGCAAAGATTAATTCCTTATAATCAGAGGGTTGTAGTGATTTTATACTAAAAAAGCAGACAATTATTGACTTATGTCTTCTCAAAAAACATTAGTATTTGAGTTTTATGAAGGTTTTCTCCTCAAGAATTTTGAATTAAAACTACTAGTTGACAGTAAACATTGGTCATGAACATAATGATTATTAGATTTTTGTCACATGTACATACGTGTACATATACATATACATATATATATATATATATATGCTGGTCAACAAAGTAAAAGAATCATATTGGAAGCAAAGCATCATGAAAACATGCAATTGAAACTTTTAAATTCTTGACATTTAGTAACGAATAGGAAGTGTAAGTAAGATGGGATGATATATATATATATATACACACACACACAGTAGTCAGTCAAATTAAAAGAGTTTACCAATAATCTTGAATATTGAGGGGGGGAAAAGAAAAAGTGAATATTCAAAACTCAAATAGCGGTGGCAAAGCCAAGGCATGCATGCACTGCAGATTGGGTATCTTTAACTTCTACGTCCTTTCATGCTACCCCCACCACCCTATTTTGTAGGCTTTCTTTTGAGGTAAGTTTTCGTAGACGTAAAACTTAATTTACTGCGGATCTACACTTGTTTTTTTATTTTTTTATTTTTACTTCATTACTACTTTTAAACTCGTCTTTTTTTTTTTTTTGTTTTGAAGGTTTTATTATTTATATGAGATCCTTAAATATATATAAAATATTTTCAAAATGGTGGTTTACTTCTTATATGATATAGCAAAACTTAGAGGACAAAATACATATATATATATTTTTTTGAAAAAAGGTACTATCTGTATGTAAACTCATACTGAAATGTCCGCTCAAGGTATGTGGCTGTGTGTGTGTGTGTGTGTATACATATATATATATATATATATAGGTTATACATGTATATAATATAATATAGTTTTGAAACCGATGTATCTATATCTTTTACAAGATGCTATTATGATGGTCCAATTTCATCTACCAATTAAGAATGGACCAAAAATAAATTGTGGTCCATGTATCTAACTAAATCATGCAATAAGGAGAGTTGGTATCGCAAATTAGATCTTTGTTTGTTTGTTTGTTTGATCAAAGTATTTTTAATAGTTTAATGTTTATTCAGCAGTTTGATCTTTTATTATTATATACAAAATTGTTAATTTTTTACACTATTATTTTTAATTTTTTGTCTTTTTTTTTTCCCCCTTCAAATTTTGGTGATCAAACTTTTTCATGCTTTTGTTTATAAAATTAATGATTTTATATACAGTGATATATAAAAATCAAACAAAATGTTATTAAACTATTACCAAAAAAATACAATCTTGAATTATTTCAAAATTTTGCTGTAAAATTTGTTTACAGTTCATTTCCAAGGCCATTCACTGAAAAAAAAAATAAAATAAAAAAGGTGAAAAAGAAATGAAAAGCAATAATTTAGGAGAGTAAGACATAGTCGTTGGATTCTTTTAGGGCATATTGTCCTAAATATTTCCTGTCGCACGAGGACATGATTAAGCTGGTTGGACATGGAATTGAGATGGACTTGGACATGGACCACCTCCTCACCAAGTATCAAATTTTGGACCACTTGGGAACTGCTCTAATCCAAAACTAGCTAAAGTGGTCCGTCCAATCCTTGCAAATTCACATGTACAAAATACTTACCTACTTGTAATTTACCCGACAACAACGATCATGAATTAATATATATATATATATATATGCATATACGTGTTTATATATATAACCTCAAACCAGAAAGTGTCACTTCCAACTTCATTCTTACTTAAAATGATGATGAACAATCTTTCACAGATTTCCAATCTTAGTTACTTTCAATTTACCCCTCATCGGTGACTGGATTAAACAATGGAAGAAAAAAAGATTTCCAATCTTTTTTTTTTTTTTCAATGATTAATTTCTAGGCAATGGCATCACATCACTGGTTTCATTTATGTCACTGAGTATACATGAACAGAGCTTTAGTGTTCATCCTTTGGATCATGGTGGACCTAGGGTTTGTCTCTGCCACTGTAATTGGCAGTCATGCTTTTGGCAAAATGAGAGTGATACATTGGAAATGATTTAAATGAGAGCGTACTACATCAAATTTAATTAACAGTGTCTACTAGATTGGCCGTGGTCCAGAATGTAACGCATGGAACATGTTTACCCAAAACATAGAAATTCCTATGGAGTCTCAAATGATTTCTGCAAGGAATAATAATAATAATAATAATAATAATAATATTCATGAATTTAGTGAATTCATATCACACAAATCATCATTATGAATTTCTACACTTTCTTATAAACACCTCGTGGACAAATCATTATGAATTTCTACAAGTTATAACATGCTTCTGATGTTCTCATGCATAAAATGCAGCCCTTTTCCTGATTCTTGCTTTTAAGATAGCAACACACGGAATCCTAGCTAGCATAGACCTAATCAACTGCATTTTCTTCATCTTTTTTCAGTGCAACCGTTTTCTGAATATTTCACATAGTAAACATTATTCACCTGTAAAAAGATGAGAGTATCCACTGATCATCATCCTTTTACTTGAATCATCATAATCATGATTCACACAGCAGGATTCTTTAACCGCCGACACTGCCTCACTCCATGCTAGATTTTAAGTTAAGTAGTCCATTATCAACATAGACAAATAATCTAACTGCCTGCTACTTCATCCAGATTCCTGCAAAACAAGAAAACAACAAAAACACATATCCATAACTAGGTCTTCTCATTGCGCATGTTAGACATTGTTTTTTGGGCTCATATATTAAATGCTGTGGTCCTTACTAGAAATTCTTGGTTCTTTCATTCACCACTAACGAGAAATGGTGCATAGTTCAATTATTCACAAGTTTAAAGAATGTTCAGGCTACGCTTTCTACACACTGGCCTTACTAGATGAAACCTGGGTTCAAAATGAAACAACAAGAGCCCTAGAGAAGTAGGTCCTGCCCAACTAACCAAACAGAAGAATGAAATTTTCTAGGCCTTCATGCCAAGTCCTATATATATATATTTCGAGCAGGGGCCGTTACCTTCTTTTTCTTTAAAGGTTGGGAAGTTAAAATAGCATATATAACTAGCAGTATAAGTATCGGACAAGTATTTATCAAATTTTAACGTTCAGATCCAGTAGATTTGAGAAAGAGGGCTTCAAAGGAAGTAGTTGCTTACATGGTTGATGGGAGGATTGTTTTAAAAATTTCATGGGGATCACCACCTAGTTTCTCAGCCAGGATGGCTAAGCCGGCTTGATTCGAGTCCTACCCGGTGTCACCCCATCAATTGCAAAGAAAAATATGTGCACAGTAACTTGTAAAAGGAACTAACCCATTTTCACTTGGTGAGCTCAAGTCGTCTGATTCATCTGCTTGAAATATTTGGGTAAGGAAATCCTGGAAACGAACAGCATATGCTTTGGGATTTATAGCTGAGATGGACTTTGAATTATACTGTAATGACTTGTATGCGCGCTCAATGCGCTTTCTCACACCATAATTCTGAAAAATGTCTACTATTTCAAAGTATAATGAAACATTATAGTACTGCTGTGCACCAGCCTTTCGATGGGAAATGCTCCCGGACTTGTCCCGTGATATTGGAACAGCAAGTGCTGGGACTTTCAGACCAAATGGAGAGGAACTGCAGATAGAACGTTACGTAAAATTAAAGAACATAATCAAATTCCTTATCTGTGTTATATTGTTGTGTAGCAACTCTGACCTCTTGCATCCATGTAATTGTTATATTAAGAAAATTTCATTTAATTATTGAGAAATATAATGTATACAGATAGAACAAAGAACTCGAAGTTTTAAATGGAGTTCGGTACTATCATTAGTCACTTCAATCCACTATTGTTAGAATATTTTAGATTTATTATTCGAATCTTACAGGTGAATCACAACTTATAAAGAATTATAAGCAAATTTAAAAATAAATAATAAATTGTAAAATTCTATTCGAAATTTTAATCTAGTTAAAATCAAATCTTATCAAATATTTAGATAACTTATTTTATTTAATTATAAGGTACAATATTAATAGATGTTTTTTTGGAAACAAATATTTGTTTAGCTGTCTATGATATATATTTCTCAAAATAAATTTTGATATTTTTTTTTTGTAAAATTTTAAGAAGAAGAAGTCATGTGCCATCTTGTATTTGTGCTTATACTGTTCTAATCTAGCTTATTAAGACTGATTTTGAGGTAACTGCCCTATGGGGCAGCATGCTGTTTTCTAGTGCCAAATGCTTACTTTTTGTCATGGAAAGACAATATTTACCTCTTGGGCAGCCAACTGTCAGCTAAATTGAACTCTTTTTCTTCATTTTCTAGCATAGAGCTATCAGGACAAGAACTCCTGCTATCAATTGAAGCTGCATGAGAGATAAAAGAGGATACATCAAAAACTCTCAAGAGTTATAGAATTAGTTGTTGGAGTTTACTGACCACCAATGCAATTGCACACACCTCCTGGAAAAGATGCTAGGAAGAGAGCAATAATATACCTTGTCAACAAATTATTATGGTCAAGTTTCTTCAATCAAATATAAACAAATGAATGCATGGCAGTCAAAGCACTCACAATTCCTAAAATATTATTTAATCCTAATATGGGAAGTTTCTTTTTCCCTCCTCTAATCTTTCATTCCAGCAGTCTTTTTGCATCTCCAGCAGTAGAAACTACAACCTCTTCATTTCCAGAGGTGCGGGGGAGGAACCACAAAGCTATTACTAGGCTTTGAAGTTTATATCCAAAAAAGTGAAGGGGCAATAAAGTGGGACAAGAAGATGCTTTGAACATCACCTCGGACTGAACTGATGGAAGATGTTCTAATGGAAACAGAGGATCTATTTGCGAAGTGTCTGGAAAATATCTTTTCATCGATAGAACCTCTGCTACTAATCGAACCTGCGAGAATGACACAAGATAAAATGTAAATTTTGTTCTCCCTCAAATATGAAGACTGTTTACATCTGTATCTTTCTTCCCTATCAAACTTCTTTATGGGGCATCATCTAAAACTCTCTTGTATTTTAGCATATGTATCAAATTAGTAGCTGACAATTTAATGAAATCAAATAGAAGCTTGTATTTTTAACTTGCACTAAATTGACGCTTCAAACAAAAAATATGTTGACTTTATCAGATTTTTTTCATATTTTTGCTGAAGCATTATTTAAAAGTACCATTTTTCCCTTGAACAACAAAAACTCTATTAAAGTTAGCATTTTCGTCAGTCTGAAGCACCAATTTTCTACATATTAAAGACACAAGCTTCTATTCAATTAGCTAAATTGTAGAACATTAATTTGATATATTTGGTAAAATAAAAAGAGATTTTTTGATAATATCCCTTTCTTTTCACCTGCTGCAATTTCTATCTTAATTCTTTTTTTTCCTTTCTATTAAATGCCTGCCTAATTTTTTAAAATCTAAATTATGAACATATTTCCTCTGTATATATTATATTGAAGGAGGATCTTCATTTAAGAAATCACCTTGACTTAGAGAGTCAGTGGAGACTAAACCTCGAGGACCGCACAAACCTGTATTAGAAAGAAGCTGCTAGCATGATTACCGGAAAGATGTTTGGATAGGATAGTTTAAAAATAGAGAAGCCTTCCAACAAATATTCATTTAATCAAACATTATATATTTATAATAAACTGCATCAAGTGAAATCATTTAATTACGTACTTAATAAAATTCCTAAGTACTTCTCCATCTTATTCTTTAATGGTCTCATGACCAAATATGTAAGCATCTTTTTTTAAAATTTTAAAGATGAAATAACCATCCAGTTCTCACTCAATTATTCAGACAACTACTATCTTGTAATGCAGTAGTACCTTCCTTTAGAAAATTTTATAACAGTCTGCAGTTGGATTTGTTTTTACATATTTATCTTAATTATTTCACTAGCATTAAAGTGATGCAATTATTTGTCAGAGATATCACCTTGAGTTGAACCTTTCACATGGAAACCAAGCAGCAAACTATAATCCATTATGCCTTCAGTTGCCAAAAACTCACAATCAAACTTGATTTGCCTGTAGGTAAAAGTACAAGATCATTAGACAATCAAACTTGATTTGCCTGTAGGTAAAAGTACAAGATCATTAGTCCTTCACAAAAGTAAATTACATTTCAAGACAGGGTAGAATAGAAAAATGGTTCATCA
>NW_019014508.1:61805-78974 GCF_000150535.2 Carica papaya
GTCACCAGAATAATAAAAAAATTGGCGACAGTAGATATTTAGTAATGCGTCTTAATACTTACATTTATTGCTTGGCTGATTTATATCCATTGTGCACAAGGTTAATGCGTTCTGTACTTAAAAATGCCAATTTCAAAATATTATAGTGTTCACTTACCTTAAAACCTCCAAAAGGCTTCACAACATGAGCCCCATACAACTTTGGCAAAAGTGAACCAGGATAGTTCTTAATGTGACAATAATAGTTTGGAAGCATGTCACGGATCACCTATACGAAAATATATTATTAGATTGTGTTTTTTAATGACCCAAGATGTTTCTTGTAAGAATATGCGCACATATAATATGATTGATTAATTAAATTGACATAACAGCTTAAAAATACATGAAGGGATCTTTGAAAGACAATATACATGTGTGTGTATTATTCTATAAACAAGTTTGAATTCTGTCTATATCTACTATATGAAGAAATAAAAGGGTAAAGATGGAGAGAGAGTAATGCCGGGGTGCATAAGAAAACTAAGCAAGATTCTATTTATCTTTACGAAGACTACACAGAAAAAAGCAATTAACAAGTGCTTCATTTAAGGATATGAGTAAGAAAAAGAAAATTTTCAGACTTATGGTATTAAGATGATGGTATGTATTTATACATCACGAGGAGAACATAAATTTGTCATTATACAGGCAACATATATTGAAAATTTGCTACCTTAATTTCAGACTTTTTAAGGATTTTTATCATATATCTTTCGTCCTTGGACAAAAGAAACAGGCAACCGGCTTTCTTTGAAGAAACCTTCCTTAATATCTCATCGCTACAAATTGAGAGCATGTAGCCATCATGATCAACATTTTGGAGCTCGTGTAGAAGTCTGCAGCAGATAAGCAAGTGTCAAGTTCTGAGTTTTAGAAGTTACAAGGATTTAGGTAACAGAAGCTCAGGAAAATCAATGTTGGTGGATGAAAATTGTCGATGATGTGGAAAAAATACCATCATGCTCATGTTCTGAGTTCATCATGTGCAGGACAAACTTTCTTTGCTTGTTCAGCAAAATAGTACTACTATATATCTCAGGAATTCTCACCCCTTTATAACTAGTATTAGCTTTAATAAATCCATTTTCCCTTTCCTCATTTTTTGTCCTCGTAAGAGAGGAATGGAGATTCCTCAAACAAGATCAACATGCATGCAACTGCATAGAACACAATGCAAATCTATCTTCCGCACACAAGCCCAATTCTGCAGCCATTAATTTGTTTGGCAGACTGCTTTATTTGATAATATTCACTTTAATCTAACGGACCAGAAACAAATTTTCCAACTCTATTTTCTCAAGAAGCAGAACATTTTCTTCTTTGAAAAATTAGGGCACTCAAATAACAGACTGAATCAAGATAAACAGCAACTAGTAATCAAACAATTCTGAAGGAAATAAAGTACCTGAAAAGTGAAGCACAGTAATTCTTCCACTTGAAGTCAGTTACAGAATCCGGAGGTAGATTTCTAATATGCTTTGAAGAATATTGCACCCGTTTACTTTCAGAAGCTTTGATGTCAATTGATGCTATTTCCTTTGTTGGCAGTTCCATATGCTGCCCTGCAAGATAACTCAGCACTGTTACTTACAAGAAGATGTGGCTTATGTGAAGAAAAATGTGCACAAGACACGCTCTCTGGATTTGCAAAAACGTACTAAGTTGCCGATTGTTCCAAGTTAGACATACAACCTAAACACCTTTGCATATGGTAGTCAAATACTTGAAGAGCACACGGTGAACTCAAAATTCCTTCTATTACATATTTTCTTTGAGAGAAAGAAATAAGAGACAGAAGAAATCAGAAAGTTTCAAAAATTCACCCCCCGAATACCAAGTGATTTACCAGTAACCTAGTTGTAGCTATTATTGGCAATGGGTTTATTCCTTCTTTACACAGGGAGTTTAAAACATTGTTAGGCATTATCTATGGGCAGAAACTTATAGACATATCATTAAACATGCATTGCGCATTCTTAAAAGTTTTACCCTCCTTTCCCATTTCTCCCCTCCCCTACGAGACAAAAAGTTGGTGCAGAATCAATAAAATACCCTAATAATCCACAATCTATAAGTCAATTTTTTTTTTTTTTTAAAAAAAAAACTTAATTGTTGATAGTTATTAGGGCCATAAAATCAGATTATATCAGAAAGGAAAAAAAAAAATCAATGGTCCCATCTTTAACCCTGAATGGATGTTCCTTCCATCCGCTTTCCATAAACAAAATCCAATTCTCTGCAGCTCGATTATCATACACAGATTAAAATTCAAAAACGAAAAACAAAGAAGAAAAATGAATCGATTACCAACAGTACCAGCTTCGGGAACTTGGCATATCATCTGATTGAAAGAGAACAAAGAAATCAACTTTTGCAGCTAATGAAGAACAAGTAAACAAAAACAAAAACAAAAAAGACGCAAAATAAGAACGAGGAGATTACCATGAAAGGAGGTGCTCGATTAGAATCGAGAACTTCTCGAGAGAGAAGGGAAAAAAAAAAAAAAAAAAAAGCGATTTTAAAAGAGAAGGAAAATTTTTGCGTGGTTTGTATGGCGTGGAAGAATCAACGGCTTGGCGTTGATTGACAGTTGAGGGTGTGGCATTGGGCATATTTCGCGCCAATTTTAGTTAGGCTTCGGTGGGCATTCGCGTTTGGTTATCTCATAAATAACATGTTTTATTTAAATATAGTTTTTTTAAACCAAAATTTGAAATGACCAAAGAGCCCTTACATTAAAGCGAAGAATTGTGAAACAATCATTTGGATAATTGGGTAATTTTGCTAGCTTGGTATGGGTATGAGCCCGTTGATCTTTAATTGTCCGTTAAATATAAATTACACTTGAATTCTATTTGCAACATTTAAATTTTTTTAAAAAATAAATATCTATTATATATTTAACTCTGGGTTTGGGCTCATTTATTCTGTTTACTTTTTTTGTTTTTTCCTTCCTACTCGGGCTGGGCTGTTGTTGATCTTGAATTGGGTTCTTCTTCTTCTTCTTCTTCTTCTTCTTATTTTTTCTTCATTTCTTCTCGTTCTTTAATTTCTTTTTCCAGCATGAAATAAATTGACAATAATTCTACAGGTAAAATTAGTTGGTCGAATTTAATTATCATGTGTTGGCATTATTATTAGTTGTACGGGGTGGGACGAAGTGGGAGCATGACACTAGTTGCTTCAAATATTGGTGAAATGATCGTAATCCTCCATGCCTTTTCTTAGTAGGTCTCCCAAGTCTTCTTCAAATTTTGGGTCCCAATCCTCTTCAAACTTTATACACTACACTACTTTAATCATAATTGTTTTTGTACAACTACATGGAATTTTCCACTAGATACCAACTAAACAATGAGTTACTTTATTGAACATGTTCAAATAATTTTAAATTTGATTTACTATTATTATTATTTAATCGTAAAATATCTTTTAAAATAGATTATTGAAACAACTCACTTGAAGATAGAAAAGGAAAAATGAGAGAGACATTGAAATCTCATGCTTGAGCTTTCCTACCCATATGTATGTATTTTTAGTTTTGTTGTGATTTGTGCGGAAAGTGCAAGAAATTGGCGTATGCTGTGTTTTATTGGAGAATAAATAAATATATAAGTGGGCGGAGGAAGGCGGCAAAATGCAAGTTGTGGTGGACCTTGTCACTTCTCCACCAATCCCCATTGCGTGCTACTCCACTTCCCATAAATTTCAACATCAACGTTTAAATGCCAGTGAAAATGACACACACAACTATAAAACTTCTTATAAATATATATATATATATATATGTTTTAGTGTATCATCCCAACTTTCAAATTTCGACCCAAAAGAAAATAGTTAACATGTTTATTTATTAAGAAAGAAAAAAGAACTGGGTCACACTTCTTTTCACTTCCCCCCCCCCCACAATACATATGTAATTAGAAAAATTTATAATATTTAATTCAGTAAATAATATTTAAATTTATATTTAAAAAAAAATAATAATAATAGATCCGTATTGGGGTTGGAAAAAATAATATCTTAAAAAAGGAAAAATAGTGACACATCGCATATGTCATAATAAACGATAATAAATTAATAAGTAGAGTTCGTAGACGCACCATCTCGAAGCTGGCAAACCATGTTTCCCATGCTTACACCAGGAGTAGCCTCACCCCCTCTCTACCCTCCACCTATACAATTGTCTCCAAAGCAAACCCATCTTCAAAAATAACATAATAAATTCTTTCCTAACACACTCTGATCATTATATTCGATTCTGAAAAGTATACCAAACCTCAAATCTCAGGACTTCAGGCAACCCATTTTGGTCGAGGAAATAAGAAATTATTTAACTCGATTTCTCACCATTTTACTCGAGGACGTGAAATGGCAGAGCTCGCTGAAATGAAGCAGCAGCAATCTCAAGGCTTCTGAGTTTGTATTTACCAAAACTTGCACAAGGGACAAGAAAAACCACCATCCCCAGGCCATAACCTTCACTTAGAGGAGATTGTAAGCCCCCCCCCCCCCCCCCACGAAAAACATGGAAACTCGAATTAAGAAAACACGATACCTAAGCACCACGCAAGGTGACAAGAACTACCCATGCTTCCGCTACATGTTTCCTATTCTACAGCCAAACCATAAATATTTCAACACTAGATAATGGAAATAAATATACCCGCCAGTGAAGTGTACAAATATATATGTATTCATTCATGCTGACACATAAGCAATTAGAAGCAAAGCTATAAATTCCTGTAATGACAAGGCACAACAGGGACTAATTTTTGGCAAAATATAAACAGGATTCAAACTTTGTGATGCCTCTGTGAGCATATATATGTAATTCCAATGCAAAGAATAATATTCCAATATCTCGAATAAGCAGCAGCTGTATCTGCCCGTACTTTTTTTGTGTGAACTTTTGGATACCATAAGTGAAAAACGAAACGCAAAAGAGACAAAAAAAAAAAAAAAAAAAAACTAAGGATTTGCAGATGTTATTGCCCATAACACCATATTTTCAATCCTTGGAGAAACAAATCAGGGAGTAATTTCGAGTCTCGGTTCGAAGCAAAAACCAGTAAAGAGCTGAAGTGGGAACCTTTTTGTCACCGGGCACTTCTGTGACCATTTCCATTGTTTCTGGTTCATGTCATAAGTTAGAAGAGCAGGAGCTCCGTAGCTCTGGATGTAGATTATATCATCCGTGCCGCTGCTAGCAAAAACATCATCAAACTCCCCAAATCCTTGAAAAAACTTGTGAGGCATACGGGCAACCTCTTGCCACTCCTTCCCATTTAGAACCCAGATACCAATACCCTTTATTATGTCGGGGCGATCTTGCTTTCCAATTCCTCCCACCATTACCAGCTTCTCCTTCACGTTCATCAACCTGCCACATGTAAGGGGACAAGGAACCGGGATAAAGCTCCTTATCAACAAGCCATGGGAAGATCTGCTAGAAAGGTTGTATGTAATCAAGCCATGCCGGTTTTCTGGTGTGCCACCCCCAGTTGAATAAATCAAGAAGTACAATACCCCATCACAGATCACACTCTCATCACCACCTCTCCATCCTAACAGGACCTCTGTCAGAGAGGTCATCCACATCATTTTCTCCGAATCATAAACGTGAATTGAGAGATCCCACTGGAAAAAATTTCCAGGAACTTGCTTGGACTTCACAATTGCAACAGAGTATCTATGTGATGTTCGGTTCACCCATATTGAAAGTGCACTGTAGTCAGAAAATTTCAAACCTGGCGGCTCACCAAGCTTTTTCCAGTCTTTAGTGATGGGATTGCAGACATACAACTTACTTCTACTGTCATTATCCATGAAGCAAACCAACCCACAAGATGATGCAATGAACCAGTTTGATGTCTCAATGCAAGGGAGGTCAATGTTGTACCATTTCCTAAGGATGGGATCATAGGCATAGCCAAATGGTTCATCTGAGCTTGTAAACATAAAATACCAAGGTTTTTGTGAGAGGACATGTGAGAAATTCCATAAAAACCTTCTTGAACTAACAATCTCATGCCATCTTCTGCAAACAGAGCCAGCTCTGAAAATACTTGCAATTGGGAGATAAGCAAGGATTCTTTCCAACAAATCATCAGGAAGAATTAAATCTACTGATACGGCACTGCCTTCTCTGCTGCATTCATCACTAAGCTCAGAGAATGAATCAAACTCACTAATATCTCTCTCCATCTCATCCAGGCAATGGTTTATCCATGATGTCTCCCCCTCCATAATTAAAGAAATTCCTGTAACAAAAATTAAACTGCTCTCAGAAAAATAAAAACAACTAAACATAATCTAAATATAAAAGAGAGATGAGATCATAATGCTTTGTTACTAGACGTGAGACCTGTGAAAATAGAATCATCTATGAAGATGTTAGAACCAACATGGAGAAATAGACCAAGGCTTAGGCGAATATAGACTCAAGCGGTGAAGCATCAAAAAAGGAAGGATAATGAAACATAAAACAGTTGACAATCAAATACAAGGACCAAACTACAACCTAATCTGCCAAACACGTAAAAGAGATAAACAAGTAAACGTTGGAGGTAGCATCATCAGAAATAGTGTGGTGAATCACCAGTTCTCCCGTAACATTAAAAGGATATCCATAGTCGAAAGAACAAAATAAAAAAAAATTAAAACAAAAAACAATAGAATGATGCCACAAAATTTTTCCAATGTGCTTACAGGAATCAGAAAGATCTTACAGTCAGCAAGACTCCTGAATCATTACAAGCGATAAACCATAACCCTGCAACAAAAATCATTAGACTTTACATTGAAGGACATTAAACCTGATTTCATCTAGCCTAATTCATTCTCACAGATAAAAAATGAGGACAAAATGGAATCTGTGTTATATCAAATGACATAAAAAAAAAACCTATTTTCAGATGGGAAAATCAAAATCCCAAACTTGAGAACTGAAAGTAAAATCCATGACAAACTCAACCCATGTTTCGTTCAATCAATACATGCATAACCAGAAGGCAGACTCATATAAAACAACCGCATGTGAGCTTATGTTCCTAAAGAAATCGGTTGCGTACCCAGATGTGATTGCATCAAATCGAGGAAATCAACAAGATTAGATGCGTACTCAAACGAGAGAGATATATATAATCAAATTATGACAAGAAACAAAACAGTATATGAAATTAAATGCAAAAGCATTGATTAGTGGTAGAAAAATTGATCGATCAACAACATAATAGCAATACCACAAATGGATTAAAATCCTTAATCACCTCACAAACTGAAGAAGAAAATGTGAATCACTACTCTGTTACCACTGAAGGAAAACAGGATATCTAGAGAATAACACCAAGAAATGAAAAAGAAGGGTGCATTTTTCGCCAGATTTCTCACTGACGAATGTGCTAAAAAACAACATTGCGTCCTTCTTCGCAGAAACAATCTTTTCACGGTTTCAGCATCAAAACCCTAAAAATGTTCGATGACTTCATAGAAAATAATAATGTTAGGTAGCGAGAAATTGTAAAAAAAAAATATATATATATATATATATTAGGCTGGGCTTACCCATCAATCAAACATCAAAAACCCCACATAACTAAAAAGCATTACGCATCAGTAACTGAACCAACACCGCAGATGGCGGGTAGAAAACAGATCAACAAACAGAGAAAAAACAATCTCGGAAAAAAGAGAAGGAAGAAAATACTCTCACTCATCATGACCTTAATCACATACCTTGTTTCCAGCCTCAGAAACCAAATGGGTACCCGCTTATTTTCTCTAGATTCAACCAAAAGGTCGGGGGGAAGGGGGAGCGAATGTTTTGGCGCAGACAGGACATCGGCCAAGGCAAATAGGGAAAGTTATGAAGAGTGAAACTAAAAAGAAGAGTAAGCGTCTTTTAAAAGGAATATTAAAGAAGATGGAGATAATGAAATGGGTTATGTGTAGGATTTTCCTTGAAATAGCAGATAACTATGAAGTGGGTCGCCCCCGATTTGGCTAATAACCATGGGGTTCATGGCTTTGCGAAATGCAAAACCCACTTAAGAGGGGAAGAGGGAGGGAGAGAGAGAGAAGAAGGAGATAGTGGGGTAGGGGTTGGTGCTTGTAATGTTTTCTTTTTTGATACAAACAAAAACGACAGGCAGAGAGAAGGGCGGTTTTTTCTCAGGGGGTGGTGTGGCATGTTCACAGAAATGGGTGGCGCCCCTGTTTCTTTTTCTTTTTCTTTTTCTTTATTTTCTTTTTCTTTTTCTTTTTTTAATAACTTTTTATTTTAAATAAATAAATATATAAAATAGTAGATTTTGATTAGGGAAAATATATATATATATATATATATATTGGGATTTTGTCCAGAAAACAAAAAAGAACAATAATGCTGTCTTACTCATCAACTCTCCGTTTAAATGAGTTGTAAATTACAGCTTTATCTTTTTCTTATTGTAATTTAAACATGTAGTTTCTTTTTTTTTTTTTTTTTTTATTTTTTTACATAAAATTATTAATTGATCCTAAATTATTTTTTTAATAATTTTCTTCAATTTAAATGTATTTTAAACATATATTTATACATTTCCATTTCTATTAAAAAATTATATAAATTCGTATTTAAAAACTTAAATATTTATAGATACAATATTAACAATTTAATAATATTTTTTTTATAAATCATAAATAACAACAAAAGGGAAAATTAAAAAACACAAGGTAAAACTTTACAATGTGTGCGCGCAGCTGGTAATTTTTTGGCTAGAATACTTTGTATTGTTCTTATATTATTTGATTATTCTTATTTAAAATTATGTAACTTTTTTTTTTATTTTTTTATTTTAATCATACAGTTTTAAATTTTTATCAATTTGATATTTAATTATATTGATTATTGTTAAATATATGACATATGATTAATGACGTGTTAAAATCACAACAAATCATTTATGATAGGACGCATAACGCAGAAGCAACATTAAATTAAAATTCATAAAATTTTCCAAGTGTCTTGAGCTCCTTTTCTTTTAATTATTTTCTTCCTCCAAGGACCCTTCCTTCATTACTTGTTATAAAATTGTCCATTGACAGTTTTTTTTTGTGAGTATATTATAAGATTATAGTTGTGGATTTATATTATTAAATTAACTTACTATCGTATTGATTAAACTGTATTAAGTCTTAGCGAATTAAATTTATAGTAAGTAGGTTTTTTTTTATTGAGATTATTATAATGAGTTAAAAATTATAAACTAATTTTTGATTTATATAAAATTGAAGAATTGGGAATAACACATAGTTTGAATTGTCTTTGCATCTTTATATTGCATAAATTTTAACAATGAAAAAATATTTCTTTCTTCAAGAAATTACATGGTTAGATATGGTGGAATTAGAAATTAATTTTAACAATTCATGTCGTATTTAAGTGATAACAAATCAATCTCATGACAAATGTTGTTTGAAATTTTAGAGAGCCTTTGGAATAATTTTTACTTTACTGGATTTAAACCTAGTAAAAATGGCTGTGGATTTCTAGGTAATCTCGGTGTTTCAGACATATATATATATATATATATATGTATGTATATAATATCAAACTACATATAAAAGATCAGGTGTATAACTCATCTTTCACCAAATATCCTTCAATATTAATTGGGGCATGAATAATATATTCTACACTTGTAGAAAGTTCATGCGATGAAAAGCCAATCAGTTGTTCAATGACTTGGCGTAGTGGATAAATTTTTGAGTTCTGGACCAACCAAACAAGCTGCCTGCATATTCAAGTAAAGTTCAAAACAGCCTGATTATATTGTATACATACGTAGATACATACATATATACTTACATGCACATACATATGTATATACCGGGAATTAGTATACGGCATTATCCTGGAGAGTTGAATCGATATTTCTTTCTTTCTTGGTTTCTGCAGACAATGATTTGTGTGGTCACAGGCATCTAACCCACGAGTATATATATCCATTCACAAAAGATTAATGTTTTTTTTTTTTTTTTTAAATAAAAAAGAAAACGCAAGAAGACATATTAATGGTCCAAATATATATATATATATATATATATATTTTTAATCTATGAATTAATACTTATTTAAACACTTAATAATTTGTTAATTAATAATTAAAAAGATCATGACAACAAGAGTCCAGACGATAAAAACAAGAGAAAGGAATCACACGTATATATATGATATCCGATTCCTGCACTGACTTATTCTTTTGAATGTAAGAAGTAAAAACATATATTTTATATACAATGCATGAATGGAAATTATTTTAGTAGTATATATTACCTTGTAAAATAATTATAATTATAATCGGATTTGAATTCTAATCACCATCGTATTATTTAAGTTAAATGTTCTTCATAAATAATTAAATTGACTATTTAAAATAAATAAATAAAAAAAGAATTTTGAATATTTTTTTTTTAATTATGTCTCTCTGTTAATTTTATTAAGAGAATTGTGTAATTTGGTTATACTTAATTGGAACAGATTTAAATGTATTAGTTTATTTGCTAATTAACACTTGTTTTAATTATTAGATTATAAAATTTAAATTTAAATTTATATGTAATATTGTGTATAATATTATTTTAACTTTTATATATATATATATATATAAACTCTTTTTTTTTTTTTTTTTTTTTCTGAATTCTATTCTAGACATAATTTAAAAGTACAATATTTACCTGACCAGCTAAATACATCTAAATCATAATTATTAAAAAAGGTTAAGCCGGCTATTAATGTGTTAATTAATCAGTGGTATGTATTAATTGACATTGCATTTTTCCCATGTAATATTACTTTTTTAAAGACTATTGCAGATTTTCAATTCATTTTAATTAAAACAATTTTTAACTGTTATAACATATATATATATATATATATATTTTTACCCATATATCTAAAATAGTAGAAATAACTTCTATTTTACCTCTCTCACAGGGTGTTATAAGCCTGTTATCATGCTAAAAAAATAGATTTAACGGTTCAATTTGTGATTTATTGGTAAAAAAAATTTGATGGAAATTTATGTACGAAAATATTAAGTAAAAATAAATTATGTAATGTGAATGAAGTGACCTAATTTAAAAATTTGACACACTGAGATATATTTTTGTACCAAAAGGGTTTGATAGTGGCAAAACCACTTATATTTATAATATATATATATATATATATATGTATGTATAAAAGAAAAGGTGTGAGGAAAACATTTGAAACCAGAAGAGGTAGTGGAAGAGGTGTTAAACCAAACATTTGAAAATGATGTGTGAGAAAAAATCTTCTAATTATTTTCTCAGTTGTTAATTGATGACCTTGTGATTTCATTTCATTACACATCTTCATTTGGGCTTTTAAGTCAACCCTTTTTTGCTTTTGTTAGGGACAAAATTTTGTATCCCTTAAATTGATTAATGAATTAATTAATACTACTTTTTTAGAACAATAGTTTATGATTGGGAAGGCAAATTATTTCTAATTTTTCTTCTTTTAGTTAATATTAGTATTAGAGTCACTCATAATTAAAATTAATCTCTCTGCATAAAAATTTTATAAAAAAAAAGAAAAAAAAAATTTGGTATTTCTCCGTGCTACATCAAAAATGGAAATGCATTTATAATTTATAAATTAACTAAAGCTATTTATAGATTAAAACAAGCTCCAGGGCAATGGTATAATACTTATTTTTTGAAAGAAAATTCTTTTTTTATATAAAAAAAAAATATATGTCTGTATAAGTACAAAACTTTTTGTTAAAGTTGGATATGGAGGAAAAATGCTCATTGTCTGCCTATATATATATGTAGGTGATATTATATCTGTTGGAAATACTAGTGCTATGTTTGTAGAGTTCGAAGTGTCTACAATGGTAGAATTCAAAATTCTTGTCTTGATATAATGCATTATTTTCTTGGCACAGAAAAAATATTGTCTGCTAGTGGAATATTTATTTTAAAGAATAAATATGCATGAGAAATTCTCTCAAGTATTTCAAATGAAGAATTGCAATCATGCAAGTATTCCAACTGAATTTGGCTTAAAGCTAAATAAGGATCACGAAGAATGAAAAAGTTTAGACAACATACATTACAAAACGTATTTTGATTTATGTAGGTGCAAAAAGACCAGATATAATATGTTTTGCGAGTTTAATAAACAAATATATATAGAGAATCAAACTGCCATGTATTTATTTGCTACCAATAACTTATAAAGAATTATATCATTCTATAAAAAAAAAAATTGAATTTATTTAAATATCTTACTAGGAGGATTAAGATGATATAAACATCACTCGAAACTTACGTTACATTTTGCCATTTCATGGTCGTCTAAGGAGTATTCAATTGTTACCTCGTCATTGAGCAAAAGTAGAATTTTGTTACCGCAACAGTTTGTGTTTGTCATATTGTTTTGGTTGAGAAAAATTTTTGTTTTGAAGAATTATACTTCGAAGTAATATAATTCTATACGATGACAACTAAACCATGAAGCTCTCTAAAAATCCTCTCTTAAATGGGAGAAGTAAAGATGTAGATATAAAACATTAAAAGAGTAGTTAGCACACATAAACTGAAATTTCATTTTTTTAGTTATTGATTTATTCATATTGTATACTTTGTCTATTTAAATAGTTTCAATTGTTTGAATGAACGTAAAGACAAAAATTTCTAATTTACTCTACCTTCTTCATTCTCTTCTTTTATATTTTATATTATATATATATATATATATATATCCTATCATAACAAAAGATTATTACAACATTGAAGATATTTGTCACAACTATTTTTTGCATATTATCTTTTCAGTATTTTTTTTGTGTAATGGGAATATATAAAACATCTAAACTCAATAGTGATTGAAAATAATTTATTTTAAAAAGAGAGATTTTTTCTTCATTGAGGCATGCTCATACAACAATAATTAATAATGATAGAAAAGAAAATTTTGGAAAATGACTGTGCAGGTTTGGAGTTTGATCTGGGCATCAATACCTAAAACATGATAAGGCTTTAGGTACAATTGCAAGAAGGTAGTAGTGGAGCCACTGAACAGACAAAAAAAAAGAAGAAGACAAGACGTAGTTGAAGACCTACAAAGTCCCAAAAGAGAATCATTGCAAAACTCATTTGTCTTGCAAATTTGGTGAGCACAATGAGTGAAGTCCTGTTATACACACACACACACACAGACATATAGATATATGTTCCAATAAACTTAGCTACCACCAACCCTCCAAAATAATGTGTTTAGGATTGATGGTGGAATTTTAAAGCAATTAGGGTTTGTGGGGTCTTGGAAATCCACCATGTCTTTCAATTTTACTTTTTCTTTCTTCTTCAAGTGCATGTTTTGGTGGGATATGTTTGATCACTTAATTTTTCCAAAAGTAATTCATTTGGTTAAAGGTCTTGATTCCTCTTCCAATACTTAGAATTTGAGCACGTGAGGTTTAGCATGCATTTAATTTTTCGGCACTATTGAAATTTGATTATCCTAATTACATTTTATTAGAATTATAATCATCAACTTATTCAAATAGTAGCATTAATGGCAGAGAAGTAGTTCGATAATAGTGGAGTAATCCTGATTCATACACAGTTAATCTCCACATCCATGGATTTGTGTGTTTCACTTCACTAAGTAATAAGAGTAAATAATATTTACTTCCCTCAGGTATGAGGTAAAAATATAACAAAGGGTAAATATATTTTTATGGCGGAACGGATGTAAAATATATTTACCTTTTTTTTTTTTTTTTTAATAATTAAAATATATTTACCTTCATGTAAGTAAATAATAATATAACATTGTAACGTCACTTAAAATATTTATTAATATAATAATCCAGTATACGTCATATTAATTAATGGAGTGACGGATGAAGCTGGGCAGAAAAGCGGGAGACTCAAAATCAGATTCAAGAGTCCACACACCCCCTATCGCCTGTACATCCACTGTATAATGCTCCCATTTATTTTTATCAATCACTCACGTCGGCGACGACCTCCTGCCATTTCTGCAATTTGCTGAGCTACCTGCTGCAACTCGCCTATAACGCTGCCAACCCCAATCTATAACTCGACACCTCTCTCTCTCTCTCTCATTCTATACATACATGTATATCTATACATACATAGAACAGTATCTACATTTTGACTCTCCGCTTACCATGTTTGATTTTCTTACTCTTTTTTACTTTCTTAGAAACAATAATTAATCTCAAGGGGAAAAATAAAATAGCCTTCCAATGAGTTATTGGATTTAAAATGCGTTAATTGAATGTCAAATCAAGTTTAGGTTTTACTCATAACCAATGAAATTTGTACATTTATGCCTCCTCCTTCCTCTTCCAGTACAACTACAACCACGTTAGAAAAAAAGTCAAACTCATCTCCACCGTTTATTACGACTACTTCAAGCAGTTAATCAACGGTGCACACCGTTCCATCATCTATTCGTTTTATGCAATTAACATGTCTTTCTTTTTCTTTTCGTATGACAGAAAGAAAGAAAGAAGCAAGCCCACACAAACCTCATGATCACGCGTCATTGACAACCATCTTTTTCTGCACCAAGAAACAGCACAGCATGCCTCCACCGTCTGATGATGATCTCATATGAGTTTTTCCCGCCAAGTTTCGAAACCTATTCCAGTCCTTCAATGGCGACGATGCCGGCTTCGGAGAGGAAGTTGTCGAATCACCACCGTCCGAGTGATCGCTCGCCGACGTGAACGAATTCTCCCGAGAACCCTCACTCAGGGCACCGTATGAGGTATGCGTCACCATTGAAATCGACTTCTCCAACCGACGTTCCCGCCGCCGCCGCCGTACCATGAGGTCCCGGTACCCGATCGCCGACAATTCGCTCATTTTCGAGGAGAATTCAGAGCCGTCATTCACCATAGCACCGAGGTTAAGGACCCCTCGGAACCTTCCAGAAGGGCGGCGGATCTGGAGCGCCACGAAGGAAGGAGACTTCATATCCATGGCATCGGGGGGACAGCCGCCCGACGGAACCAAGTTGCTGATTAGGTAACGAACGGACCCGATGAGTTGGTCCCGGAGACAACCAACGGCGTAGATTTCGATGCAGACGCCTGAGGTCTCGCTGGAGAGAAACTCGGGACTAACTCGAAAAAAGAACTTATCGTTCCAGGTAGGGTTGTCGCCCCCAACCATGTCGACTCGAGTCCGAAGCTTGTTGGAAGGATCGACCCAAGCGAGCGCGTAAGTCTGCATCCGGCGCAGGTTACCGGCCGGCTCCTTAAGCCCCTGGGCTGAGATCAAGTTGATCTCCAATACATGCATCTCCGTGTTAATGTGGCTCCCCATCTCTGTTTCTTTGAATCTTTCTATATTCTTTTCCGCCTCCGTCTTTATTTCTTGGAGAATTAGCAGAGAAGGATCAAGAAAGAGGAAGAAAGAAATGTGATTTGATTTGATTAAAGAAGTGAGATGGAGGGAGATACATGGCAGTTGCCCGAGGAAGAAGAAGAAGAAGAAGAAGAAGAAGGGGAGATTGGGAAGGAAGAAACAATGGTGAGTAAATAAGGAAATTGGAGACAGCAGAGTTGAGGTACGTAGAAGGCGGGAAAATCGGATAGTTACAGATTAAAAGCTTATTGACTTGTTGGCGGTTACATGGGCTGGCTGGTCCAAGCTGTTTGTATAGCTATAGCCTGTAAATACTCCAAGGTCATAAATTTTTTTTTTTTTTTTTTTTTTTTTTTTTCCCAAAATTATTTATAGAAGAACCAAATTCTTTATTTCCGGAGGAAATTTTTTTATCCCATTTAAATTAGCCTTTAATTTTTAAAAAAATAAAGTATATTTTATTATAATATTACAGGGGATTTATTTTCTTCATCAATAACTGAAGTATTTTCCCATTTTATATAAAGCATAAATTTTTAAAAAATTACTGAAAATATTTATAAAATAAATTTACTATTAAACAAATCAGGCCAAAGTCATTCGCCTAGTTGACAAGGCAGAGATACCATTTGAATTCAACTTATTATTATTTAATTTGTAAAAAAATAATTATGGACAAACAAACAACCAAAAAAAAAAAAAAAAAAAAAACCGGTTGGGTAAAAAATACTTTGGAACCCAAAGACTGTCATGGTCCAAATTTACAAGATGCAGCCAGTTCATCCTACAATAGTTAGATATTGTTAATTTTTACTCAAGACTCAAACAATTTGAAGTAATTTATCGGAGATTATTTTTCTCTCTGTTTTCCAACAAAAGTATCCTTCATTTCCCAGCTTCATTTCCCATTGAATAGCTTATTTTTTCTTTTCAGGAACCTCAAATCCTCAAAACACCACATATCTCATAACCTTCATTCATACAAAGATGGTCAGAATTCAATGTATTCAAAGAAAAAGAAAATAAGAAGATTTTACCCCCCGTTGAGGAAATTGTTTATCATACAACAGAGAAAAAGGGTTGATCACACGTTGGCAAGAGATTTTTCTCACTTCTTCCCACTAAAATTGGTGACTTTTAGTGGCTGTTATAGAACTTGTATAAATGAATCAACGGCCTGGACGCATTTCTCCAAGCTCGTACCTCCCATCAACTCCAAACCCTTCATTTTACATTCCTTTTACACCACGCCTCACCAACCAACATTATCAATAAATGACCCAAAATTTGGAGGACCAAATGAAGATATTACTAAAATATCATTGTAAATGCAGTATGATGGCTTACAACAACTTAACTTAAGATCTCCGTGCACTACATCATCATCCATACACCCAGATCACATGGTCAAATATAAAGACAACTAGGAAAAACGTAGGAAAGCTTCATCGTATTATTACATCTGACAGCATGCATGAAACAGTTCACAGCCTTTAGAGACAATACAAGTACAAACCGCATTCCACGAGAAGCATATCTACAACAACCGTTTTCAGAATCTACACCAACCGTTTTCAGAATCTACACCAACCGTTTTCAGAAAAACCAGAACATGTTCACACTGCGGTACCTACGGCCCTCTCCTTCGGCATACTGTTACAAAGGGTTTTGTGCATGTTGTTCCGGATGTTGCTTTTCTAAGTTGTG